>JAQGBW010000728.1:0-35215 GCA_034698625.1 Julus scanicus | reverse complement strand
TGCTATGGTTTCGTTCTACTCATTCCATGACTGCCATGGTTTCGTTCTACTGTTCCATGGTTGCTATGGTTGCGTTCTACTGTTCCATGGTTGTCATGGTTTCATTCTACTGTTCCATGGTTGCCATGGTTTCATTCTACTGTTTTATGGTTGCTATGGTTTCATTCTACTGTTTTACGGTTGCCATGGTTCCATTCTACTGTTTCATGGTTGCCATGGTTTCGTTCTGTTCCATGGTTGTCATGGTTTCATTTTTCTGTTCCATGGTTGCCATGGTTTCATTCTATTGTTCCATGGTTGCTATGGTTTCGTTCTGTTCCATGTTTGTCATGGTAATACAAACTATATAGTGAAGTTTTGAATGATTTTTTCATGGCAAGTTTTATTCAAAAATTGGGTAAAAGTGCGTGGATTTCGGCATCTTTTAATCCCGAGTGCATTTTTTTATTTTTTCGTTGGCTTATTTATGCATTTTTTTCTTCTTCGATCTTTTGGTTTTAAGTTATTTTTTTTGAAGCTCTTGAAAGACGAAAAATGAAGAAGAGGGTGAGATGAAAGGAATAAAAATGCAAATTGAGACGAAACAAAATTTGCATATTAGACACGCGTTCATCAGACTCGTAACACGTGACTAAAAGTTACGTGGAAACAAAATAAATGCAGAAAAAAAAATCGTATTAACAGAAATGAAGTCTCATTACGATTGCAGAAGAGAGGAAAGAATTTCAAATAAGGAAATAATCAAAATATTAAAAAAAAAACACCTCTGAAAAATGACTTTTTGATGAAATGTTAAACAAAATGTTTTTCGTGACACCAATGCAAATTTCAATATTTGGAAAAATAAGTTTTTAAGTTTATTTATAACATGATTTTGTTTGTAAATATAGTTTTAGTTTATGAAGGTTGTAAATTATTTATGAAAAAATATATTATAAGCTTATATTTTTTTGTTTTTTTTGTTCTGTTGTTTTCTATCATTTCAGTTTTTATTTAAAATTAAATTTTTGGGAAAATCTGAATTCAAATTAGTTTTGAAAAACTACTTTAAAAACGTTTTTTGTTTGGTTTCTATAAAATACAATATGTACAAATTGTTTGAAATTTCTGGATATTTATGTTTTTGTAAGGAAAAAATAGAATCGTGTTGTGTTTTGGTACATTGAACTTAAAGAAACTAAACTTGTGTTTTGTAAATATAGTTTTAGTTTATGAAGGTTGTAAATTATTTATGAAAAAATATAATATAAGCTTATATTTTTTTTTTGTTTTTTTCTTCTTTTGTAGTATTTTATCATTCCAGTATTTATTTAAAATCAAATTTTGGGGAAAATGTAAATTTAAATTACAGTTTTGAAAAACTACTTTAAAAACGTTTTTTGTTTGGTTTCTATAAAATTCGTAATGTACAAATTGTTTGTTATTTCTTGATATTTATGTTTTTGTAAGGAAAAAAAATAGAATCGTGTTGTGTTTTTGGTACATTGAACTTAAAGACAACAAAAGAGCTGACCAAAGCTTCATATTTTTTGTGTGGTCATTGTTGGCAATATAATTGCAATGATGCGTAAATAGGACATTGGTCATCTATTGGTCCTTTGGTGTTGATAGGAAACTCATAAAAGAGTCTTTGCCATCTCACAAATAGCCTTAAGGACAAACGCTATATAGAGAGACATCTGGACATCATTTTTAACATTTGTTATCTTTTTTCAAACTGACCACTAGGGTTTATAAAGGTTAGTCTGACAAATATGTCGATGAAGATGATACGAAAAAAATGACATTTGGTCAGAATTTTCAGTTTTCATACAAAAACACTTTTTCTTTGCAATTTTTTATCGTTAAAATTGCTTTTTGTTTAATTTTAAGATTACAACATCTTTAGTGAATTTAAGTTATGTGCTCAAAATTATAAAAATTGTATTTATTATAAAAATATGAAGACTTATTTAAAAAATAATGAATTAATTTAGGAAGTATTTGTGAGATAAATGCTGAATTTTATAGAAACTAAACAAAAAACGTTTTTAAAGCAGTTTTTCAAAACTATAATTTCAATTTAGATTTTTCCCAAAATTTGATTTTAAATAAATACTGAAATGATAGAAAACTACAGAAGAAAAAAACAAAACAAAAATATAAGCTTATAATATATTTTTCATAAATAATTTACAGCCTTCATAAACTAAAACTATATTTACAAAACACATGTTTAGTTTCTTTAAGTTCAATGTACCAAAACACAACACGATTGTATTTTTCCTTACAAAAACATAAATATCCAGAAATAACAAACAAATTGTACATATTGAATTTTATAGAAACCAAACAAAAAACGTTTTTAAAGCAGTTTTTCAAAACTATAATTTCAATTTAGATTTTCCCCAAAATTTGATTTGAAATAAATACTGAAATGATAGAAAACTACGTTCAGCATTTCAGAAGAAAAAAAAACAAAAATACAAACTTATAATATATATTTTTTTAAATTTAGAAACAATTTTATGAAAATGTAGAAACAATTTTATGAAAATGTAGAAACAATGTTATGAAAATTTAGAAACAATTTTATGAAAATTTAGAAACAGTCTTGTGGACATTTTTTTAAAAATTAAGTTAAGAAATTGAAGGAATGTGTAGAATTTTTTTTGAATATTTATCAAAATTTTGATAAAAACTAGTATTTTTTTTAAACTAACCAGGATAGTAATGGAAATTTGAAATTGTTAAGGACATTTATGAAAATTTTGACAATTATTAATAGACATCTAGCAATATTAAGGACATTAGTTTTATTGAACTTTTGCAAAAATACAGGCATTTATAAAAATTCTCAAAAATGTTAGCTTTTTGATTTTTTTTAAAAAAAGCTATGATATTCTTGAAAATTCAGATAAATTCAGCAATTTTGTCCACATTATTGAAGAATTATGCTTTTATTTTATGAATACAAACTTCATTTGCTATATGAAGAAAATTTTGAAAAATGTTATGAAATTTTAAGAATAAGAGAAGATTTGTAAGGAAATTAAGCTAAAAATATGAACTAAATTTTGTAATGACCTTAATGTGTTGTTATTATTCCAATTCCTAAAGCCTATGAAATGTTATCAAACTTTTCTTTTTGTGTTTGTGTGTTTTTGTAAAATGTTTGGCAAACAAATGTAATCTTATTTTTGCATCCTTAATGTCGCTATAAGAGTGTGACCAAATTAATGGCAGTATTTTATGGGCAGCTAAATGTGGTCATAAAATGTCTTCTGGTCACGTGTTTCCTGCGTGGGATTAAGGAGAGTGACCATTGGTCAGTTTGGTGAAAACCTAATTTTGTCCTTTTGCTTTTGGCTGGCTTTTTACGATGTCAGGAAAGTCATTAATCCGAGATTATGACCTCAAAACGCTCGTTTCGAGTCATATTTACAGCCAAATATGACACGCGTGAAAAACAACGCTCATTAATGACCTGGACAGATTTTAATGACAACAGCAAATCACAAACAGGAAATACGACACATATTTATACACAAACATTTACATCCAAATATTTCACCATTTTGGAAATATTATGGAGGATATGTTTTGGAAAAAAAAATTGTGTGAACTGTTGAGGGTTTTTGAATAATATTTTTGGAAATTAGGCTTTTTATTAAATTTTTAATATCATCCTATAATGAACTTTTTTATAAAAATAGTAAATATTCAAGTTTCACATTTTATTTAAACATCAGTTTTTGAATATTTGTTTTAAAAAGTGTTTTCTGTGGAAATTTTACATATTTGAAAATAGTAGACGTTGAAGATTTTCATTTTATTCAAATTTGGTATTATTTAGAGGAAAACTAGAGTATTTTAGTTATTGTAGATATTTTTAAAATATTGAAGTTTCACATTTTATTTAAACATCAATTTTTGATTATTTTTTTAAAATGTTTTTTTTTGTGGAAATTTTACATATTTGAAAATAGTAGACGTTGAAGATTTTTATTTTATTCAAATTTGGTATTTTTTCAAAGAAAACTAGAGTATTTTAGTTATTGTAGATATTTTAAAAATATTGAAGTTTCACATTTTATTTAAACTTCAATTTTTGATTATTTTTTTAAAATGTTTTCTGAGAAAATTTTATATATTTGAAAATAGTAGACATTGAAGATTTTTATTTTATTCAAATTTAGTATTTCTTCCAGGAAAACTAGAGTATTTTAGTTATTGTAGATATTTTTAATTTTTTCTTCGTAAACTTAGTGTTTTAATAAAAATAATACATATTTAATTTTAAAATTTTATCTAAATATCAATTGTTGGATGTTTTTAGGTTGAAAAAAATGTTAGTTAGAAATTTTACATATTTAAAATTTTTCATATTTTAAAATGTTTTTTGGCAAGTGAGTTTTGAAAATTGATTTTAATGACCATAAATATTTAAAAAAACGTTTCTGAAGATATAAAAAAAATCTAAAATAAATATCAGTTATCGTTTCAAAAAAGTTTGAAAACAGTTTACAAAAATATTTGATTTTTACAACATAGATTTTGAATGTGTAACATTTTAAAAACAAATTTTGAAACTTTAGTAGGATTTTAAGATTTAAGATTTGGGAAATAGTTTTAAACAAACTGTAATTACTTTTGAAATCGTGGATTTTAAGTAACATTCAAAAATATTTTCCAGAGTATACTTTTATGAAATTAAAACCCAATAATTTTGAAATAAAATTGATGAAATCTTGTAGAAAAAGTTGTGAAACTGTTGAAAAAGTTGTAAAATTGTTGAAAAATGCTTTCAAAAGATTGTTTACGATAAAATTTCCCAAATATGTCTAACCTTGAAACACGAGTGCACAAATTGAGGCTGATGTAATAAAGCTTTTACCAAAAAAAGTATTTAATGTATGAAAGTGGAGACTGGAGTAATCCGTGTTTCACTAGGCCTAATTTAGTGTCTAGCCTGTGTTTTTTTTGTGTGTGTTTTGTTTTAAATGAACATCGTTGAG
Organism: Julus scanicus; assembly: GCA_034698625.1. Taxonomy (NCBI): domain Eukaryota; kingdom Metazoa; phylum Arthropoda; class Diplopoda; order Julida; family Julidae; genus Julus; species Julus scanicus. Next base: position 30,218 of record JAQGBW010000728.1, on the reverse strand, counting down.
AATGTTATTTTGAACGCTGGCTTGCCATTGGTCAATCCATTAACCCAATGGGAGAAAATAAGCAGCCATTAATTCCAGCTGATAAAATGACCGAAGGAAGCAATAAAAAATAGCTCACTTTGGCAACCCGCAAAACATTCATTTTGACAAAAAACCGGAAACTAATACAGAAAATACTTATGATAAAGACATTTAAGCTCGGGTAATCACCTCATGTACTATACTTCAAAGTATTTTAGGAAATGCGCAGCAAAATCATAGTTTTTTTTGCAAAAATTAATATATCATTCCTGCTTTATATCAGCTTTATATATTTCTTTAAATATTTCGAGATTTATTATACTTTGAAAATTAAGTTTTTGAAAATTTAAAAAAATGTAGCTTTGAATATTTAGAAAATGCAGCTTTAAATATTTTAAAAAATGCTTTGTATATGTACTTTGAAAAATAATCTTGGTATATTTGTATATATCAAAGTATTTCAAAATATACTTTGATATATTTTGCTTAATATATCATTCCTGCTTCATATCAGCTTTATATATTTCTTTAAATATTTTGAGAAAAATGTATATTTTGCTGTGTATATTTTAAATCAATTGCTTTAAATATTTTGAAAAAGAAGCTTTGCATACTTTAAAAAAAAAAAGCATGTATGTTTAAAAAAAATGTTTTGAATATTTTAAAAATTAAGTTTTTGTATATTTTGAAAAATATATATATATATATATATATAAATATAATAAGTATTGTATATTTATACGTATGTATATATATATATATATAATAAGTATTGTATATTTTGAAAAATATACTTTAATATATTTTGCTATAAATATTTTAAAATTATAAACTTTGAAAATTTAATAAAAAAATTATAAATTAAAAAGTTTTGTATATTTAGAGAACAATGGTTTTATATTTTGAGAAACCCATATATAGTGTAGTACAGTATAGTATTTGTATACATATGTATGTACAAGATTAAATGTGTATACATATTTAAGGAAAGATTAATTCTAAATATGATGTATACAAGTAGAGATAATGATAAACATGTAAACTGACATTTTCAGTAAATGCATTTTAAACACCTAAAATATTTTTTACAGTAAAAATACTTATATAATATTGAAAGAAATATTTTCAGATTTTATACATAAATTTTAAGATTTCTTTAAATATATTTAAAGGTTAAATACTTTCTAAATACAGTTTATAGTGTTCTGTATGAGTGGTGTTGCATTTTGGGATTGCTGATGGAAACCTAGAAAACAAAATGGCAAATTGCCATTTTTTCAAATTTGTAAGACATGTTTTTTGAACCAGAAACGTCCTTCATTTTTGATTATTTAAGCTTTTTATTTCGTCAATAACACGAATATAGCAGTTATATGGAAGAGACTTTTTTTTCTGAAAATATATAACGATATAGGAAAGGCAATAAAGCTGAATCGAAAGAAAATCATCTTCTTCCTCTCATCTTTTTCATCTTTCTTCTCCTTCTTTCATATTTTCCTGTTTTTTTTTATAAAAAATAATAAGGAATGATATATAAATACTCACAGACTTAGGTATTTTTTATGAAAAAAAAGTTCTTCACCTTTTCATTACTTTTCATCTGAAATATTTATACCAAAAAATATTAATTTGCATATTTGATGAAATTCCAATAATTCCTACAAATATGTATCCAATTTTTAAGTAAAACGAAATTGCATTTTTTACAGACTCTCAGGTGATGTGTTGTGTCGAATATTTACACTATTAGTAAATGAAATAAGTTTTTGTGCAAATTTGTAGTGAGATAAACATAATTAAAAACTAATTACAGATTTTAGCTATGATCAACAAAGCTATTTATTACTTTTTTTTAAATGCTGATTTTTGGTTTTATTTATTAAAACTGTTTTTTGATTTAATAATTGAGTTTTAATTGTTTATTTAATAAAAATAATGATAAGCATAATCATTTATTTATAGTTGTACCATCAATATATTACATGCTTCTTACATATTTTCTCCTTTTTAATGGACTTTTAAAAATGTTATAAATCTTTTTAACATACAAACTCAAAGTTTGCTCTAAATTTCACATCATTAAGCATATTTTTTTTTTGCAAAGCTATTTTGCAAACTTTTATTTATAGATTTTTGCAATTTATAAAATGCTCTTAATGTATAAATTCGTGTTTTCTGTTTAAAAAAATATTTAAAAAATATTTAATAATAATAAAAAAATTATTTAGAAATCTAAAACTTCTTTGCAAAACAGATTTTAAAATATTTCAATTTGTTTATAAAATCTTAATGTAATTTTAAAACTCAAAACCTTTTTTAAGCTATGAAATTTCATTTACCATAAACATGTCCACAAAACTCAGCGACAATCCCAAGAATAGTAAACTGAAAATTTTTAGCAGCTTTAAAAATAGAAAAAAGAGAAAAATCTGATATCTTCCTTAAATCTGTTTTAAAATCTTTGCGATAAAAATAATGGCACGTTAAAGTGAATGAGGGGAAACCCCTTTCTGAGGAAAATCTTGGTTTTATTACTTTTTTTTTATGGTGAGAGTATTAAGAGGATTTGACCACGTCCGCCCTTTGCAGTAAAAAAAAAACGAAATGTCCAGTTTTGTGATTTCGAAAGAATTTATTGCAATTATTAAAAGTTAATGGCACGTATGAAAATGCTTCATCTTTGCGTCTTTTACTTTTAGACGTTTCTTAGATCTCAAAATCTTTGAAAAAAGGGTTTTATTTCATCCAGACATGCTTGAATTTTTTTTTGAATCCAAGCTTCCACCCCTCTCTTACAAAATGGGAGAAACTAGTAACCTCTATGCCATTGCCTTTACCACTTAGACTCCTATTTACAGATGGAAGGAGGTGCAGGAAGAGACCCTTGTCAAGAGGCTAGTGGATTAGTCGATTTTTACTCGAAGGGGTGTAATCGCTTTCAATTTTCAAAGTAGATTGCAAAATTAACAAAAAATTACTTTAAAAATATAAAATAATACAGAAAAGATTAAAATGGTACCTGCACATGTAGAGTAGAGCTTGTAAAGTGAAGACCTTAGGTCTAATTGTTTGTCGTAGTAATTTAGAAATGTCAACACTTGTCGTTGACTGATGTTTGGACAATTGTCCACGTTATTTACAGACTGGGTTTGGGGTACTGTAGTTACCACAGTACCACAGTTTCTCAAATTGCATGAGCTTGAGACCGAACTGCTTCTTAATAAGTCTCAGATAAATACCACAGCTGCACAGAAAAATGCCAAGATGAGCTCAAGACAACCAAATCTGAGACTCGGCAACTGTGGTAGGTTGTCGTTCCAAGCTTTATCTTAAGCTTGAGATGAGGATTAGAAGATATGAAGCTTAAGCTTCACTGTCCATATTATTAAACTGCAACTTTAGACTTTTGCCTTATTATTCTTGCTTTCCTTACATATTATGTATATTTTAAATCTACACTTTTTAGGAATATGCTGAAATCTAATCGCGCAATATGGCTCGATATGTTTATATATGACTTCCCTCATTGTAGTAAATCATCATTGCATTTTACTTTCAGTAGAAATTTCTAAGAAATCCAGGCAAACATTTATAAGTTTACCTGTTTTGATAATTTGTTTTAGGTTTAAATAAAAGGCTTATTTGATGCTTTAATAAACGACCACTTCAACTTGCCTACGGCGAATTTTGATTATTTTTTAAATAAATAAACATTTGCATAAAATGATGTCTTTCAATAAATAAATTACTTTTAAGGTAATATTATGGAAATTGCTTTATCTATTATGATGAAAATTTAAAAAATAAATATCTATGCATTTTGTAAATGTTGTTCAATGTTTAGTGTTTTTAAACAGGTGTGTATAAATGTTTATGCAGACCATATATGGAAATTTGAATTCTAATAATATCTCTTATTTTACTATTTTAATTCTAAATATTGTCCTTGATTGCTGTATATGGCTATTTAAAGGGAGTTATGGTATTACATGATTATTGCACCTAAAATATATGCATGTATATCTTTAACAGTTTTATTATTTTTATTATTAATATTATTATTATTATTATTATTATTATTATTATTATTATTATTATTATTATTATTATTATTATTGTTATTTAAAAATAGATCTTTAATTAATTTTAAAAATAGCATTTCCCATATTGCGAATATTTTCATTTCATATTTTTTTTATGAATTTATTTATGAGTTTTTTTAGTATCATGACAGTTTTTTTTGGCTTGTATATGTGTTTGATTTTAATTAATTTTTCATTATACATTTTTACCTAATGTCCTTGGTTTCTCCTAAACCAAGATTACAGACAAGACTGACGTTAATCCAGACCAATCACCTTAATGCAACATTTTTTGTTTGTTTTTTTCTTAGTTTTTTTTTTTTTGGTTTTCTAAACAGTATCCCATATGAAATAATAATGAAGAAAAAAAAGGTATAAAAAATGAGTACATCGTGTCGTTGCAGGATGCTAATTTTTAATGGCTGTTCTTTAATCTAAGAGCCTCATTTGCATAAAAGGTACTCTAATGCATAATTTATAATATGAGGCTTTTACACTTATGGGAGAAAAATACATTGTACAGGGTGGCCATTCGTCTTTCTTTTGTTTTCGAAATGACTTTTGCTTTGGGATTTAATTAAAAATTTCCACAATCTCATGCTTTTTTTTCATGCATCGTTAGCATTTTCATTCACATTTTAATTAAATGTCATGAGATGCTTGAATTTATCTCTGGAAAATAAATTTATTTTTCTACCGTACAAGTACATGAATTTTATTAAGATTTAAGGAGGATGGGTCATAAAATTATTAAACATGTTCATTTTAATTTTTTAAAGTATTATTTAAATTTTTTAATATTTATGATTTTCATGCAAATTTTTGTCAGTAGTATGCAAATTTTCATTTTTTTTCTTCAAAAAGTAACATTTTATAAATTTTTATATTTATTACATTTTTTCATTACAAAAATTAACTGCTTTTTTTCAATCAAACATTTGTAATACTTATTTGAAATTGAATATTTTTTTTGAAAACCATTTTGTGGATTTTTCCCTTATGCTGTCCATTGTTAGTTATAAAATTGGGTCAAAGAGATATATTCAGTTAATTAGGTTTTGTTTTTCGTTTTTTTTTGTCTTACTTTTTTTTTTTTGGCCAGACGACAATTTGTTGTTTTTTTGTTTGTTGTTTTGTCCATTTTGAGGGCAAAAAATCGTTTTTAGTGGACAGTAGGCTTAAGTTTGGTCATTTTATGTCATAAATTTCGAGCTAATCCTACTCACAAAATTATTTGCTCTTTTTACAAGTATCAATGTCACAAATGAAGCTTCAAACGTAAAATAAGCTTCTCTTATAGAAAATAAGTTAGAAAACAAAAAAAAAAGTGAAAATTAGAAGTGAAAATACCAAGAACTTGTATGGGCTTCTTTGGACTGGTATAAGCCATATATAGATCATATCTAGCCTTTACATGACCATATGCATGTTCGAAAACATGGTCTATAAATGCGGCCATATATAGATGTATACCTAGGTAATAATTATAAATTTGATAGTGGTATTATTACAGTAGTTTTAAACACATTGTCAAAATGACATAAGTTGTGACTTCTTGTATAATTTTAATAGTTTAAAATATCATATTGTTATTGTTTTGTTATTGTTGAACATGTCGTTTATCATCGCATTGCTGCCAAGTTTTTTGATCGGATTTTCAGCTTATATTTTGGATTTCAGAGACTTTTTTGGCTTATTTTTTTTTGTTTTTTTACTTTAATACGAGGCTTAAATGACTCGATGCGTTAAATCCCAAAATTCCACTTTTGGTATTTTTTTTTTGTAAAGTTTTTGTTTCCTCATTGCTTTAAGTGTGATAACGTTTTATCGACCTCTGAAATCCTTTTATTTCGACCCTAATGCACTCTTATAATACACTTTTCTCTAAAGAAAAATACAAAACAATACATGCATTGGCAATAAGAAGTATATTTCTGATTATTTGTGTATAAAAATATATGTGGAAATACTTACAGTACTCGAAATTCAGTACTTAAATACATAATTCAAAACCATATCAAGAATTTCATTCACGAATCCAGTTTTTTCCCCAACTTATCAAGTATTTCATTGACAAACACGCATTTCTGGCAAATACTAAATATAATTCACATAAATATAGTATATCAGCATTATACAAATCAAGTATATTTCACACACACATCAGGTATTACATGTTTATATCAAGTATTTCACACACACATTAAGTATTTAACATAAATCCCAAGTATATTTCACACATACTCATGTGGTATTCAACATAAATTTCAAGTATTTAAAATAATGAAGTGTATTTCACACACATAATTACATGTTAATGTCAATAATTCATTTCAAATAAATAACAAGTACATTTGACACACATTCACGTATTTGACCCTCGTATCAAGTAGTTGTCACACAAACATAAAATATTTAAAATAAATATATCAAGTGTTTGCCACTGACATGAGGAATCTTTGAGACAAATGTGGATTTATATGAATCCTATTGCAATATCTCCTTTAATACTATCGCCATTTTGTCTTTATTTCTCCATGATGATCTTTGGCTAACCCTAATGGATTTTATTGGTGGTTTCAAATGATGAGGAGGAGAATGTGTGGTTTTCAAACATTTCCAACAAATTCGCTTTTATTTCCCTTTTTTGTGTTTTAAAAAGACTTGATTTCCTTTTTTTTGGCTCAATTGACTTTTGCATTTTCCACCATTTTGAACATGTGTGCTTTTTTCTCTTCTTCTTTTCTCCTTTTAATTACATCATTTTGCGGTTGAACATCGATTTTGGTGAATACACACGAGGATATAAAATGCAGTATAATTTGTGAATTATACATAGAGAGAAAAGCAATTATATCGCCAACTTGGATTAGCATCAATTTAGGTCGATCTTAAACATTTTGATCCATAATGATCTATTCAAATAAAAATCGCTTTATGATTTGTTGGTTAAAGGAAAAATAGTTGTATTTATGTAAATTCGAGCTATTTTTGGGAAATATCTGAATTTGTGTGTGAAATTCTAGCTACTTTTGTGAAATATCTGAATTTGTGAGTGAAATTCTTGCTATTTTTGTGAAATATCTGAATTTGTTTGTAAAATTCTAGCTATTTTTGTGACCTATCTGAATTTGTGTGTGAAATTCGAGCTATTTTTGTGAAATATCTGAATTTGTGTGTGAAATTCGAGCTATTTTTGTGACCTATCTAAATTTGTGTGTGAAATTCTAGCTATTTTTGTGAAATATCTGAATTTGTGTGTGAAATTCGAGCTATTTTGGGAAATATCTGAATTTGTGTGTGAAATTCTAGCTACTTTTGTAAAATATCTGAATTTGTGAGTGAAATTCTAGCTATTTTTGTGAAATATCTGAATTTGTGTGTGGAATTGTGGTAGTTTTGTGAAAGACAAGATATTATTGTGAAATACTAGTTATTTGAGTGAAATTTTAGATATTTTTAACACATGTGATGGCCATTTTTCTTACCTATTGAACGGTTTTCCTCTGTTGTATCACCCTGAATTTCTGGACATCTTTCGCTTTTTTGTCCTGTAATTTAGTGACCTAATTCTCAGCTGATGCATTGACCATTCTACTGGCGTATTACTTCCGGTTTCTGGTCATGCAACCGCTAATATTCCGATAGCCAACGTTTCCTTTTCATCGCTTTTGCTCCCCATTTCCAATGACCATTCATCTTCTCTCTAAATGGACAATGTCCTAAAAACAACTTATTATACTAGTGCAAACATAAAACACTTTAATTCAGTGACAAAGAAATGCTTTCAGTGTTTTATTCAAAAACAAATATGTACTGAATTTACATGTAGAAATATTTGCATGCATTTTTATTGTACTAGGAAAATACATTTGAGGTTCGTGAGCTTTCATTTTTATTTGGATAATTTTGCCAAATATTGATTTAGACTATGATAGTTTAAAACTATTCATCACAATATTATTTTTTCCATATTGCTCAGTTTCCTAATATTCAGTCTACACAGTCTTATTTTTAAGTGAAAGCTTTTCAGTTTTTCATCTTCAACATTACTGTTTTTTATTCAAAACTGTGGTTTCCTTTCAAAACTTTAGTATTTTTAGTCAAAATGTCCTATCATTTATTCTAAACAGTCTTATCTTGTAATCACAGTTTGCTGTTTTGTAGTCCAAACATTGCTATTTTTGGTTGAAAAATTAGTTTTTCAGTCCTGTTTTTATGACTTCTGTTAATAAGTCACAAATTGTGGTAGATTGTCTTCTAGATTTTATGTAACTTGTTTACCAATCTCAATCAGAGAAAATAAGATTTTAAGAACTTATATTGGTAACCATGTTTCTCAGATTTTTATTTTTGTTTAGGGATACACCAATATAAAGGTAAAACATTACCATATTTTATCCCAAACATGTCCTTTGTTTTTTAATTCATCTGGAGAGCTATACGAGTAAAATATACATGTTGATTTTTTTTTGCAAAAATGATTTCCTTATGATGGACTAGGAATAAAGGATGGCTGTTCGGTCACACTGCCTCGTTTCTCAACATGTTCACATTTTGATATTGCATTTCCTTTCTAAGAAGAAATATTTGTGGAAGGGGGATGTTTAATGTGTGAAAATGCATCCATGCGTTGATAAGGCCCTCGATGGTCGCCCATAAAGTAACACTAACTCTAGGGACAAAACAATTTCACGATTGCTTTTATGATGGGAAGCTATAGGGAGAAAACATTCAGAAAAACCATCTTCCTCCTTTGGACAATGGAAAAGAAAATGCTTGGATTACAAGGAGTTTCCTGTGAATCCTGTCATGTACCAACACAAATCACAACAACTCTTGGACATAAAACTCCACTCGGGCTTTCATTGAATTGATTTTAATTGGGGTAGCACAGAAATTAAAATAGCAAATTACCATTTTTAAATCTTATTACCATGAAAATGTCTATTTTCTAACTTATTTCTGTAAGAAAATACGTGTTTATAAACTTTTTAATTCAGAAATATGTATTTTGTAACACTTTTTATTCAGAAAAATTCATTTAAAAACTTTGCATAGCGAACAAAAATTTGGTTTCATTCTTACAGTATGAAAATGTTTTTAATGTAGTTTCTCAATTGGAATATGTATTTCAAAACATTTTAATTGTGTAAACTTTATTTTTTAGATAGATTCATTTAGAGAAAGTTATTTTTTAGATAGATTCATTCAGAGAAATTTATTTCATGCAATGCAGAGAGGAAAACTTATTTTCAAAGCATTTTTATTTTGAAAATATTTATTTCCCAACTAGTTTCTATTCATAAAAATAAATTTTCTAATAGGTTTCATTCAGAAATTCATTTCATGCATCGAATGGGAAAAATCTTTTTCGAAGTGTTTTTATTTTGAAAAAATCAATTTACAAACTTATTTCTGATATGAAATATACTTTTATAAACATCCTAATTCATAAAATTGTATTTTTCAAAAGTTTTTATTCAGAAAAATTGAAAACTTCATTCAAAACATTAACATGGAAAAAAATCTTTTTCAATACATTTTAATTATGAAAATATCTATTTTAAAACTTGCTTCGTTCTTGAAATGTCTATTTCATAAACATTTTCATCCATGCATTTTGTAAGTTTTCACTCACAGAAATTAGTTTCATAATATGTTGCATGGAGAAAATTTTCACTTTAAACATATATGAATCTGAATTTGTTTTTCAAAACATGTTTACTTTCCAGATTAAAGATTTACAGACAGCATTATTTTTACTCAGTAAAATTTAATATCAAAACGTGCTTTACAACCCTCAGACATAACATCTAGTTCTTAGAAGACAAAAGTATAAAATATAGCAAAAATTGCTCTAAAAACTGCCTTTTCTCAGAAAATCCACTTCGTAATGGAGGTGACATTTATGAATTTTTAGGTGTGTACATCTATGTTGTAAATGAGAAAATCTTTTAATGTTTATGACTTAACTTTATGTTTGGCTTTTTTTTATTATCTTAATTAACAGTAGTGTTTTCATATAATTGAGACTTATTTATATGGATTACTCTGACATTTTTGTTCAAATTTTGTACATTGAAAAATGGGGCTGAAATTTATTTATTTTAAACCTAAATAAAAAAATGTTAATATTTCAAACAAAAGGTTTTTAAAAACACCAGCATCACAACGCATGATTTAACTAAAAAGATACTTTTTAAAATATGTTTGTCTGAATCAATGATTTTTTAAGTGACTTAAATTTATGTTCAACTTATTTTGTTAAACATTACATGTGTATGAAAATAAATGTGTCTAAATTAAACAATATTTTCTTCAAAATTTGACAAATTTATAAGCATTATTCTGACATGTTTTTTTTCAAATATCTGAATGTAACAAATTTTATTTTTAGGATGTGAATAGTTTCTTTGGAGTTTAATGTTTAGTTTTCTTTGACATTTTCTTCATTTATGAAATATGAATGTTCAGAAATATTGTTTAGTATAAAGTACAAATAAAAAAAGAGGAAATCTATTACTATTAAAGTCGATGTTAGACAAATCTCCTGGCTAAAATACACAGATTTTAAGGCTATAAGTTGAAGAGGCCTAGACACGAAACAGTATGGCAATATATTACATTCGGTCTAAACAAATATAAATGGAGGTCTAATAAAATGTTTGAACTTTTCGAAATTAGGCTTGTTTTTTGCAGAGCACGTAAAGCTGCTACAGTCATAAATAAACACAATTTTTGAAAACGTTTCTCCATTTCTAATTCCACCATATAAAACCCGAGGAGCTTACGTTTTCTGCCTCGGATAAAATATGAGAAATGGTTTGTAAAAAAAAGCAAACAAATATATAAAGGAAAAGCAGTTTCCTATAAGAACAATGGATATATTATAGGAGAAAGGTTCATTTCGACTAGGAGTTTTTTACCCTCAAAACAAACGCCCTCTTATAAATCAAAAGTCTCCTGGAAAAATGGCAAAACTTTCAAATCCAACCGAGAAATCGCTTTTTTTATAACAGATTTATGGTTGCTTTTATTTAGGCCTTGTGTGAAATATCTCGGGTCAAATAGCTTTTGTGCGGTTTAGCCATTTGTTTTCAAAGTTTGTAAGTACAAACATGTTGGACATCATTGGATAAATGCTAGAATTGGTTTTAATATTCAATGACATTTCTAGTGATAGTGTTTGCAGAAAATTTACTTTTTATTCAAAAAACTTAGGGTTTCATAACCGTAAAGTTGTGCTCATTTAAACCGCTGATCTTCTTTGTATGGTTTAGGTCCTTTATTTTCAAGTTAATACTCAATGTGTGTATACACAAACATCTTAGACATATTTGGACAAATGCCAGAATTGGCTTGGCTTTCCAAAAATATAATAATTCGGTAATATTTGATAATTTTTCATTTTTTGCTGAAAAAAATTGTTTATGTGCTTAAATTGATTCCACTAGCATGTTTCACCATTGGATAAATGCTAGAATTGGTTTTACTATTCAATGCCATTTCAAAGTGATAGTGTTTTCAGAAAATTTAATTTTTATTCAAAAACTTAGGGTTTCGTAACCGTAAGGTTGTGCTCATTTAAACCGCTGATCTTCTATGTTTGGGTTAGGTCCTTCATTTTCAAGTTAATATTCAATGTCTGTATTCACAAACATCTTAGACATATTTGGACAAATGCCAGAATTGGTTTGGCTTTCCAAAAATATGATAATTTGGTAATATTTGATAAGTTTTCATTTTTTGGTGAAAAATGAGTTTTCAAGTCCATACGGTCTGTTATTTCTGTTAGGAAACTTACAGTATGGTTTAGCCATTTTCATTTTTCTCATTTGTAATGACTTTTTAGTTTTTTAAACATGTATAGGATTGGTGGACAAATGCCCAAATTGATTAAATTAATTCCACTAGCATTTGACATTGTAATATTTCATTTGTTAAAATAAATATCCAATTGGGAAATATTTCAAATTTATGCTGCACAATATTGCTAACCTAACCTGCAAATTACTAAGACTTATTTAAGGCTTTTCATGTTTTTTACATTTACATACACAATATTTACATAAATACAGTACTTAAATGAAACAAACATTAGAAACCATTAGAGATTTCTATTGGTTTCTATTGTTATTTAGACACTTTATTGGTTTTAATTGTTTTCTATGGTTTCTGTATAGACTTCTATTGACTTCTTTGGTTTAGCTGTATTGACTGAACAATAGAAAACCATCGAAAACAATTGAAACCAATTAAAACCAATAGAAATTTACTATTGATACCAATAGAAACAATGGGCCAAATAACAATAGAAAACAATAGAAACCAATAGAGATTTCTATTGGTTTCTATTGTTATTTGGACACTATTGGTTTTAATTGTTTTCTATGGTTTCTGCATTGACTTCTATTGGCTTCTATTGACTTCTGTGGTTTAGCTGTATTGACTAAACAAAAGAAAACAATGGGCCAAATAACAATAGAAACCAATAGAGATTTCTTTTGGTTTTTATTGATATTTGGACACTTTATTGGTTTTAATTGTTTTCTATCGTTTCTGTATTGACTTCTATTGGCTTTTATATTGACTTCTGTGGTTTGGCTGTATTGACTGAACAATAGAAAACAATAGAAAACCATAGAAAACAGTTGCAACCAATAAAACCAATAGAAAACAATGTTCCAAATAACAATAGGAAACAATGGAAATTTCTGTTTTTTTTTTACCAGGGTAGGTTTTCATGTATAGATGTTGTAAAAATTTACATATCTCAAACTATTCTTCCACTTCCTAAAAATGTGTTGTACTATTTCACTTTTATCATTTTAAAGTTTTTATATTTTTTTGTTGTTGTTGTTTAAAAATGATGTTTTAAAAAATATTTGAATTTAGGGTTAGCATGTTCCTCGTGTGTTGAGAAACTTTTCCCCTCCCATGTTGTAATGTGATTTGTTATTTTAAGCTGTTTTTTAGGGTTGTTTTAAGTCATGTCTAAAAATGTCCTTCTCATCCATTTAGACTCGAATGTTTTGCCTGTCTTTGCTAATTAGGGCCTCTTGTGTACTTTCTTTTCTAGTCATGTTTTCATTTTTCTTATTTCTCTTTCACTATTTCGAAAGCAGCCAAAACAAGATATAAATCTTTAGCGTTTTGCTAGTTTTTTTTTCTCTATGTCAAAGTCGACGAAAGAATGTTATTTTTTTTTACAAACGTTTTGGCACGTTAATTATTTATAAATATACAAAGGAAGAGTCTGTCGTGAGTATGAGGCCTCAGTAGAAAAACCAACTGTGGCACGCATCTTAAGACACGTGATAAATGAGGCAACCAATCATTCATCATCTGGGAAATTTGCTCGGATTTCAGCCAAAAAGATAAAGGGATAACTTAGTGTCACGTGATCTTTAGCGGGGTAAAAGTTGTCAGCATTGCACAAATTAATGTCAAGTCTTTAAATGGTCTTGCCTGTCTTAGAAATAAATGAAAATTTAACGGCCAATTAAGTTCATGGTGAAACACACAAAAATGTGTATTTTTAGTTTAATAACAAGAGTGTCAAAGTTAGTTTATATGAAGACAAAGCATGACATGTATGATTTTGATGTAATTTTACAAGTTTAATTTTAAAGGCTTAAAAGTCTTGGAAATGGATGAAAATATAAAGGTCCATTAAGTAATTGTTCTTGGTGAAATCCACCAAAATTGTTGTTTTTATTTGAATAACAAGAGTGACAAAATTAGTTTGTATGAAGACAAGCATGACAGTGATTTTGATGTAATTTTATTTTAATCTTAAAGGCTTAAAAGTCTTGGAAATAGGTCAAAATTTAAAGGTCCATTAAGTAATTGTTCATGGTGAAATCCACCAAAATTCGTATTTTTAGTTTCATGACAAGGGGTAATATCAGTTAGTTTATATGATAACCATCAAGGCAGTGATTTTGATGTAATTTTACAAGTTTAATTTTAAAGGCTTTAAAGTTTTTGAAATGGATGAAAATATAAAGGTCCATTAAGTAATTGTTCATGGTGAAATCCACCAATATTCGTTTTTTTATTTTAATAACAAGGGGTAATATCATAGTATCAAAGTCAGTTTATATGAAAACTCTCTAATGACAGTGATTTTGATGTAATTTTAGTTTTTAGTCTTAAAAATAGATTAAAATTTAAAGAAGCACTAAGTAATTTCACTAAAGTGAATCCTACAAAAAAAATCCTGAAATTTGAGATGTTGAAATTTTCCAAAATGTCATGTTTTTGTCATTGGCCTATATTAAGTTTTGAGTCGTGAGTGGAGTGACAAAACAGAAGTGAATGCAAATCAGGCTTGTATTAAAGAAGTTTATTGGTTTATTTACATTTATGTTGATGAAGCAATTTTCCTATCTTATTTGCTTTTTTCTCCTTTGATGTCGATGAGAAAAAACCTCGTTTCTTGAAACTCAGTATAAAGTCTTTTTTTTTTGCACAAAACTTCTTTTTGCCTCGACTTTCCTCCCAAAACCCCGTGTTTTGTGACCCTGACTGAATACGTTTTCGGCTTTTAATCCACTCGGAGTAGAGACGAAAAATGCCTAATTTGCATATTGATGACAGAAACGTTGAAGGCGAGAGGCACAAATCGACTGCAAATTGGGATGGCAAAAGCAAATGCAGTTGATGTAATTATGCAGTAGAAGGAAGGGTCGTTGAATTTACATCATACTGATAAATGTGGACACTAGAGGGCGTCTTTTTCAACCTGGAAACCATTAAAAGCTCGCAATAGGGTTTTAACCCTAAAAAAGGCTTAATTTTGGACTGAAATAAGTTTTGTTAAAATTAATGTATTTTTCTAATTGTTATTGAGCTGCAATCATTGTGTCATACTAATTTTAAAAACCTATAGAAATAATTTGGTTAAACAATTCAAATAACTTTAAGAAGGGTTATAACCCCTAAAAGGCTTAACTTAAAAAAATCTAGTTTTCTTAAAATTAATGTATTTTTCTGCTTGTTATTTAGCTGCAATTTTGGTGCTATACTAACTCTTAAAACCTATAAAAATAATTTAGTTAAACAATCAAGTAACTTTTAAAAGGGTTATAACCATTAAAAGGCTTAACTTAAAAAAATTAGTTTTCTTAAAATTAATTTGGTTAAATTTTGTTAACCCTAAAAAAGGCTTATATGAAATAAGTTTTGTTAAAATTGATGTATTTTTCTGCTTGTTATTGAGCTGCAATCTTGGTGCTATACTAACTCTTTAAACCTATAGAAATAATTTGGTAAAACAATTCAAATAACTTTAAGAAGGGTTATAACTCCTAAAAGGCTTAACGTAAAAAAATCTAGTTTTCTTAAAATTAATTTGTTGAATTTTGTTAACCCTAAAAAAGGCTAAACTTTAAACTGAAATAAGTTTTGTTAAAATTAATGTATTTTTCTGCTTGTTATTGAGCTGCAATATTGGTGCTATACTGACTCTTAAAACCTATAGAAATAATTTGGTTAAACAATTCAAATAACTTTTAGAAGGGTTATAACCCATAAAAGGCTTAACTTAAAAAATCTAAAGTTTTCTTAAAATGAATTTGTTTATTCTACTTCTTGTTGAGTTTCAATCTTGTTTCTATCTGTTAAAACCTTGTTAAAGGCCAAAACATTCAGGTAATTCAGAAATAGTTTAATTAAACAACTAAAATAGCACCAAAAAAAAGCGGTTGCAAAGGTTATAACTCCAAAACGCTATGCTTTACTTAAAAATGATAACATTAAACAGATTTAACAAACGATATAAAGGTTAAAAGTAAAACTAATTGGTTTTACTAAAGTATTTCCTGATGGGACTTGTTTATTGAAGTTTAACCACAAATTTCTAACTTAAATCAGACTGTTTTGCTAAATCTGACAGGTAATGCAGAAATATTTGTTTACAGAAAATGTTTGCATTGCTTTTAAGAAATTTTGCTTTTTGCTTTTTGTTTTTTGGAGGTAAAGCAACTTTTTTTAATGACTATGTCCATAAATTTGTCAGTAGCTTTGCAATAACTGAAAAAGGGTTATAATTCAAAAGATTACAGAACTCAAAGTGCATTAAGTAAGGAAATAAATTTTTATTAAAACTAGTCCATTATTGTACTTCCTGTTGATCGTATATATTATTGAACTTTGCTTTCTATATATATATATATATATATATATATATATATATTGCATGTACAATCTCCTTATCTAACATTTGACAACTTGAAAAAGTATACAAATATTTTTTCCAATTGCATCAGTCTATTTCACTTGAAATTTACAGCATAAAAGTATTAGCATAATTTTTTAAAATTTAGCAAATTGGTTTTTATTTCAAGTGGAAATGTTGGGAAAAAAATTATGGAAGCCATGGTTTTTTAAAAAAATAATTCAACTGATATTTTTTAAATAATTAATCCTTATGTTCCCCATTGTTTTCAAAATTAAGTTTACTTGCATCATTTATAAGTTTTGAGAGATTGATTTCGTTAGGGATGAAAAGATCAATTGTTGTTACTAAAACCAAAAATTGAATGAAAAATGTGGTTGTGATCCATCACACTTATGTTCAATAAATAGCAGTTTTGATCTGAGGAATTCCCTTGGAGATTTTCTATTTTTTCATATTTGAGTTCACAACATTTTATACAAGATTTCTTTGTTAAAACAAGAAAAATGTTAAGACAAATTTAGATCCCTTTACGTTTTACTTAATTAGTTTCTTAATAAATTCATATGTTAAATAATTATACATGATACCCCAAAAGTGGAAAAAATATATTTAATATCGATGCATATCTTTAATGATTTTTTTCTTCTCTTTTTTTGATTTACACTCTTTATGATATGAGTCTTCACCTTTAATATCTTTTATCATTTTAATAAATCTTCATGTTTTTCCTCCAAAGGCATAGCAGTGAATAAATAAGGCAGAGTGGCGTTTAGCATATTGAATTTCTGCGCTTATTAAGACGGGTTTTGGCACGAATTTCATTATTAAATAATATGAAATTTAATTTAGAAATTTGAGAGAATGAAAATAAAAAGCCATGCTTTTCATTTTCAGAAAAGGTACAATGGGCTCCAAATGATTAATTGCTGTTGGTGTTTTCCCATAATAACACAATAAAATATTGCATTAATTTTTTCTTGGAATTTTCATTAAATTCATATATCATAATGAATGAATGAAAAGCATATAAATGTGTTAAAAGGGAGGAAAATGATAAAAATCTTTTTAAAATAATTTTGGTAGTATTTCCAATTAAGTTTAAAAATTAGCGGACATTTCGGATGAAGATTAATATACGAAACAACGCAAGAAAAATGTAATTAAAAAGCGGAGATTAGGCAAGAAAAAGCTTGTGGTAGTTCTAGAAGTGACACAGATTTGTAGTTTTTTAAAAGGAAATTGTGATATTTTGAAATATTGTGATAATTTGATATTGCTGCCCCAAAGTAGTTGGCAAACACTGCCAACACTGGTGTGCTTATGGTTTGCTGCTTTTCAGGGGGCAACAGTATCAAATTATTGCAATTGATCAGGTTTTGAACCCAGGACTCACTAATGAAAGACCCACTTTGATATGTATTTCTGATAGTAAGGGCATATTTGCAACATATTCATTAAAGTTGATGTCGGCAGTCGGAATGGTTGCGCGCTTGTCTCGCCATCCTCTGCTAAGATGCGAGGTTTGCGCCCTGGTCGGTGTTAATTTCTGTGGCAATACCCCTTGCTCTCTTCACGCTACAAACCCCTTTCTAGAAGTAGTGGATGTCTCCTGTTGAAGGAAAAATTTCTAGGAAGGTGATGGAGGCTGTACCTACATCAGGATGTAAGCACATCAGACCCACGCTATTCCGTAGCTCGTTATGCTGCAGAGTCAAATACAGCACAGCTGGTGAATCACCCTATATACAAAATAACACAGGTTTACAATACCGCCCAAACCAGCAATATAGCGAGGGTCCACTGTGCTTAACCCTCTGAGCAGAAATAGGACACTTTTATGCCGTATTTTCACGTACCGTACTTTTGTGAGTTTTGATGCCAAGCACATGTGCACTAATGCTTATGAGCAGATATGCCACTCCTTGTTTTTAAGCTCCACCCTAAACGCACAAAGTGTGAAGTTTTGTTCAATTTGATTTTTTCTGGAGTGTGGAACTTAAAAAACATAGCGGCCCCTCTACATGGTTTTTAAAATGCTTTCCCATTTGAATCATAGGGACCGCGTTCGCTTTACACATGCGCAAACTGTGGTCATGCACACGTACTGCACTGTAAAAACAAGTCTTAATTTAAGACTCTTTTTGTGTTCTTTCTTGTAGACGAAATCAAGAATTTTTACGGTTTTTTTTTTTTTAAAAAAAAGTCACAAAAAGTGTCTAATTTTAAAAAAGGACGCTCAAAGTGTCTTATTTTAAGACGTGTAAAAAAGTCTTAATTTCGTCTACAAGTAAGAGTCTTAAATTAAGACATTTGTTTCTGCGGTGTGGCTTGCAGGCTTAAGCCAGTCTTGCCGTATGGAGATGATAGTGTTTTTTGACATGACGGCAGAAGTTAAAAAAGTAGTTGTTAGAGATTTTATGTTAGCGAATGTTAACTAGGCTCTACAGGACTCGGCCGTCTCGCACTCTTTTTTAAGAAGTGTGGGATTATTTCCTGATAATATTTGTTAGTACACAAGGTAGCATCCCAATTCCTTGTCATGTTAGGAATACCTTAAGTTGGCTCATGACTATGGTCATGTGAACTGTGACTATTTGCAGCCATTATCAGATTTCGACAGACTGTCATCATTTGTTTGTTCTGCAGACATACTGGCGCCGGTATCACACTGTTTTCCTTTCTTGCTCTTTGTTGGCCTTACACACCCATTTTGACCTTTTCTTATGGCTTTGTATCACTTACCTTGGGAAATTTGGTCCATTCCTAGCTGTTGATCAACCCACGTCTTTATTTGAGACTGACTGACGTCTATGTCTACACTGTTTTCTGTATTACAGTCACGAGGTCTTTTACACTCATTTTAACCTTTTGCCTTTATCTTTTAATCTTGTACCTTTATCTTTTGATCTACTATTTTCGTGTTGCTTATTATTCATTTTAGCCACATAATCCCAACACCACACAACTTAAGCTATGGTCTATTGGACGAGCCACATGTTAGGACTGCATGTCATGTTTCCCCGTTGTGATACCAATATTTGCAATATACATCATTTTGCAATTTAGGTTAGAGTTATACAGTATAAATCGCTTATAACGAACTTCAGGGGACCATCAAATTTTGTTCATTATAAGCAGTATTCACTGTAACCAATATATTACTTATAGCAAATAGTTAATCTGTTAAAGACATTTACATGCATGCATATTATCAAAATTAAACACTTAAATAAGTATGTAGTTTTACGTATTATTGTACATATTACATATGCAAAACACTCAAAAATAGAAGAAAAAAACATTAGAAAAAATGCTATGTAAATACATATGTCAATAATAAACATGTTACTTTTAAGAATTCCCGGTATAGTGGAACGAGAAGTCCGCATTTCACTCGTGAGACTACTCTCACAATCTCCCGATTCAATTCAAGAAATTATTCCAAATTTTTTCTCAATGGAAAATGACTGGTGAGACATTGTTAATCGTTAGCAAAACCAAAATGAGTCAAGTGTATGTTTTTCAAGACACCCTTTTTTGAAAAGAGGGGAACTCATTCATAGAATTAATGTGCCAACTGTGTAAACACTCACATCCTGTTTATTATAACCAATAGTAGTATAGTTAAAAACTCATGGAATATGTCCCTTATAACCAATTTGTACACATTATAACCGGGTCCCTATTTATTTCCCCTATGACATTTCACGGGGCCAGAGATTTTGTACGTTATAACCGGTTGTTCCATATAGCCGGTGTCGTTATATACGATTTCTACTGTGTATGAGTTAGGATGACTTCAACTATATTTTATGAAAAATTAACATAATTATGAAATTTATTTGACCAATTTTATGAAACTTTTTCTGCTTGATATTTTGTTACCGTATCGTCATTTTGAGATAATTTTTGAATACACATTTTTGGGTGATGTGTATAATTTGTGAAGCTAGGCTTAATGCCATCTTGATAGCTAATAATGTAAGGCTTTTAAGCTTCATGTGTTAGGGCTTTTCTTTTTCATTTGTTATTGTTGTCTCTGTTGTTATTGCTAATTCCCTCTTAAGAGGAAAGAGGAAAAGATCGTCCATTTTATCTGATAATTAAATGAAAACTTTGCCTCTGGGAAATATTTCTGGTGCAGAATGATTAATCGACGAAGCTTTTGGTGTTTCAAAATTAAAACGTTTCCTCGCTAATTAATAAACGCTTCACAGAATCCCAGAAAAAAAATTAACGAAATGTAAACAAACATTCATTTTAGTACAAAAATTTACAATGGTATTTCGAAATACATTATGAAATTAGCAAACACATTTTATATGCATCAGGGAAATATTTTTCCATATGGTTAAATTCAACAATCACGAATAATATTATATTTATATTATGCAAAATTTAATTTCGTTACCGAAATTAAGTTCAATAATTACATTATTTAATTTTTTATAAAAAAAAACAACAGACTAATTTTTATAATTACCAAATTACTTTATAATTCATTGTTTCATTCAAATTGTAGAAAATTTTACAATACTATTTTCAAGTAAATTAATAATCAACGAGCTACTTTACATAATTAACACACTTAGAAAATTGTTTATTTGATTTATTGAAATTGTTTCTTATTTAAATTGTTAATTAGTTTAACATTTACAAATTCACAAATATATTTAAAAATAAATTAAGCTTATAGAGTAGACTTTTAAGATACATAAATGTCATGATCGCAATTTAATTTATAAAATTTCCAAAATTCCAAATGTTTTGATTAAAATTTTGTGATTCAATGTGGCTAAAAATATCTCTTTTGTCAAAATTGATTTCATTTTGCATTTTTTTTTAAATGAATACATTATATTTTTTAATTTTGAACATAGTATTTCTTATACATTTTGTTTGGATTAAACGAGACTATGAAGTATGTTTCTGTCATACAATGACAGCTACAAAATTAAATTTTCCATTTTGAAAGTTATTTTTGCATTAAAAATGAAAATTAATTCCCCAAACTTCGATTATTTTTTCTGACATTTAATACAAGAATTTAATTTCTGCTTTTTATCGATTATTTTTCAAAATTGAAATCTTACTTTTGCTACATTTTTTTTTATAGATTTGTCTGATCTTTTATTCCCATTTTGATATCTGTATCTTTTGGCACATTTTCTTCTATAAAATCCACTTGTTTTTTTCTCATACTTTTTATAGTTTTCTGGATGATTTACTTAAAGTATGAGTTGGGCACTTCACCTGAGTTCAGCATTATTTAAATTCAAACTTTTTCTTGGAGTGTTTTTTCGTGCATTTCACATAACGAAACCATAAATATTTTTGCCCCGCATATTGCCAATTCTTAACTTTGACAGCTAAGAAAATATATTTCAATACTTTAGGCATAAAAACTAACAGACGCAAAAAAATATATAAAAAAAGGTTTTTCTACTTTGAAATGTGGGTAAAACGTGATGCTGAATAAAAAAGAAGAAAAGGAAATTTTGGTTGATATTTCAAATTGAAACAGTTTTTTCTGAATAAATATCAATATGTTTTCGATTGATTTTCGTTTTGGATGTGAAATATTTACTTTTAATAATGTCGATACTCAAAATAGGTGAAATTTTATACACAATCTTCCCATTGCTGTTATTTTGCGCAAATTAACATTTAACTTCCGTAGTAAAACTAAAGTAACATTTTGATTAAAATATTCTAAGATAAAGCATTAATATGTTATTTTAAAAAATTGCAAAATTATAAAAATTTTGCTTTCAATATATTAATTTATTATCTAGTAAATGTACATACTTTAATATATCTCAAATTGCTGCTCATTTTGCATATTCATACAATGTACAGATAAGGTTTTCAAATTTTTTATAAAGATAAGATATGTTGGTAATCAAGATTTATAATTAGTGCTTGCCATTAAATCTTAATTTACGCATTATAAAAACTAACGATTTTTTTTGTTTTTACGAATATCTTTTGAGCAGTTTTGAAAATAACATTTCTGAAGAGTCCTTATTATAACTTCAGCAGTGGTTTGATAATGTATTTTTCTCTGTAAATAATTTCTAATTTTCGATAAGAAAGATGGTAAACAAGATTATTGTAGAAAAACATAAACTCGTTTGCAGAAAAAAAGATTATTTTTTATTTATTTTATAAAGAGAGGCTTCTATAAAGATATGAGATACATTGTTTGGTTCTATTAGATAAACATATATTGTTTAATTGAAGTAAATATTTACTGATTGAAATAAGATTTTACTAATTATTTTATCCCCCCCCCCCCGCTTAATTAGCGGGGAAAATAATTAGCAAACATCCGCAAATAGGAAACTAAATAACTTTTTTGAGATTCATTAATAAAGTAAACGAATGGAGAAATAGCAAATAAATCAAAAGTAAAAAAATAAAATTGGTAAGGAATACATTAAAAGTATGTTTTATTTAGGATAGTTAGTGCTAAGGCAAGTTTTGAGATCTTATCTCTGTTCCCTATTGCAAAGTTTGTTCAACATACATTAGAGTATGAAAGCTTTTCACTTTGAATATTTGAGTTGGATCAACTTGTTTACTCAATTCATTAGTGGAAACCAGTTTATTGAAATATACCAGACAAATTGCTCCAGGGTTATCAATTTGTCAATCCTTCCATTGTCCACTTAAGGTGGTAAACTTCCATCAATTCCTTTAAGTTTCAAGTTTACAAGATACTTCCCACAATGCTTCATTTTTCTAGAAGGCATCTTGTCTGGTCATTATTCGCGTTGTTTGTCAATTGCTCTTGATTGATTTAATCCGTGGCTGGTTTGATCAAACAATTGTTCAATTAGCTTAGGGAGCGTTCACAAATTATGTCACACCTAGGGGGGTGGGTGGGTTGTTTTTTATTTGTGACAATTGTGACCAAGGGGTGGGGGGTTCGGTAATGTGACATCACACAATCAAAATTTATTTCAAACGGTGAAAAATATGCGGTAAATTTATTTTTTTATTTTTTAACATTTGAAATTATGAATAGCAGTCGGGAAAAAAGATTTGGGTCCTGTAGTGACTTAAAACTTTCTTCCCGATAAAATTATAAAAGAATATAGAATTATTAAAAAATAATTGGGGGGGAGGAATTGTCGACGGGTTGTGACATAATTATGGATGGGGTGTAGTAAAATTTGTGACAACTGTGACAAAGGGGTGGGAGGGTGTTTAAAAAGAGGCAAAAAAGTGTGACATAATTTATGGATCACCCCTTAATGATTATTGACTCTCTTTATTTCATCTGGAAATTTTTTGGGTTTTTAGACAGCTTGATCATTTGGTTCATCGTTGAACTATTTATTCATTGAACATTTGTAATTTTTAATTTATGCTATGGAATCTTTGATAATTCAACCCTGTTCAACATATTTTGTGAAAATTAAGCCATAAAACACTTCCAATTCCCATCGACTATTTTATCATCCGATCCATTGATCTTTGATAAATCGTATCGATAAATTTAGTCATTAGAATGCATATTCAATATGTTTATGGTTTATAGACTATGAAATCTGAATCATATAGAATTTGTTTAGTCATTTGTCCTTTTGTGTTTTTTTCCAATATGTCATCATTTAAATCATTTCTTAGTTTGATTTATTGATTCATTTACTCCTTTGATCATTGAATAGCTCGCTTATTCAGTTTTTGATCGTTTAATTCTTCGATCATTCGGTTTTTGAACATTTAGACTCAAATACTTTCCCAGCTGCCTTTTCATCTTTGAAGTTGTTTCCCCCTCAACAATTTCATTCTAAAATATGAATTATTCCTCTTTATTTTTTTTTTGCATTTTTCCTGTGATTTTTCAAAGCGGAAGAGGCTCCAAACCATCTCTCTGACTTTTCATAGTCAAATATTCAAATAAAAAAGTGGTCCACGGTGCACAAGAGGGTTAATGTCCCTACAAAAAGCCATATTCCCAGTGATGAAATTCCTCGATGCAAACCTAGCATGAATTGAAAGTGTGGATGCAGAGAGAAATATTCCCTTCCATGGCAAAAATTATTACATCGATCGACCCACTAATGGCGATTCCATATATTATAGAACTACTTTATCCTAGACTATAATTTATACAAATACGGAAAGGGAAAAAAAATGATTTCTGGCAAGAAGCAATATCCACTGACACTGGCAGCATCTGACATTGGAGGCTTCATTATGCCTGATAAAAGCACTCACTTTTATGAACTTACTCCAGTAGACCCAATAAATAAGCATACCATATAGTGAAACTTAAAACAAGGGTTAGGAACTACTTACAATGCCCATAAATATGTTTTTGACCCACTATTTTTTTTGGGCTTTTTATTTTAGAGTAGTTTTTGTCTCCTATTACAGATAATGGTAAAACTTTGCTGTATTAAATTTCTGGAAAAACATGCCATAAATCAAGTTCAAGATAAGAAAAATACATAAAATCAGTATGGACCAAATGGGATTTGCAGAAATTTTATATATATAATGTATTTATGCAGTGAATTACACATAAAATAAAATTAATTTTAAAAAATGAAATTATGGAATGAATATATCCAATGAAAATATGTTTAAAGATGAACAAATTGTTGAAATAATAGTATTATTGAAATATAAATTTAAAAACTTTGAGTATTTTAAAAATTGCAAATATTAAATAAAATGTCATTAATAAAATCAATCAATTAATTATATATAATTAATTAAAAATATGAAGAATAATTTTTATTAAATAAATACATTTAAGATTATATCAAATTAAATTAATTTAAAAAAATGAAATTATAGAATGAATATATTAAAAAGAAAATATGTTTAAAAATGAACAAATTGTTGAAATTATTTAAGTATTGAAATATACATTTAAAAATCTTTGAGTATTTAAAAATTTCAAATATTAAATTAAATATTATTAATACAATTAATCAAAAATATCAAGAATAAATACAATTAATATTTTTCAGTGCCCATAAATATGTTTTTGACCCACAATTTTTTTTTGTATTTTTATTTTAGGATTTGCAGAAATTTTATGTATATAATGTATTTATGCAGTGAATTACATATAAAATTAAATTAATTAAAAAAAATAAAATTATGGAATAAACATATCTAAATAAAATATGTTTAAAGATGAACAAATTGTTGAAATAATTTTGGTATTGAAATATAAATTTAAAAATCTTTGAGTATTTTAAAATTGCAAATATTAAATAAAATGTTATTAATACAATTAATCAAAAATATCAAGAATAATCCTTATCAACTAAATAAATTTAATATTTTTCAATGCCCATAAATATCTTTTTTACCCACAATTTTTTTGTGCTTTTTATTTTAGAGTAGTTTTTTCTCGTATTACAGATAAAGGTAAAACTTTGCTGTATTAAATTTCTGGAAAAACATACCATAAATCAAGTTCAAGATAAGGAAAATACATAAAATCAGTATGGACCTGATGGAATTTGCAGAATTTTTTTTATATATAATGTATTTATGCGGGGAATTACATATAAAATTAAATTAATTTAAAAAAAGGAAATTATAGAATGAATACATCCAAAGAAAATGTTTAAAGATGAACAAATTGTTGAAATTATTTAAGTATTGAAATATACATTTAAAAATCTTTGAGTATTATAAAAATTGCAAATATTAAATAAAATATCGTTAATACAATCAATCTATTAATTATATATAATTAATTAAAAATATAATGAATAATTTTTATTAAATAAATACAATTAAGATTATATCAATTTAAATTAATTTTAAAAAATGAAATTATAGAATGAATACATCCAAAGAAAATGTTTAAAGATGAACAAATTGTTGAAATTATTTAAGTATTGAAATATATACATTTAAAAATATTTGAGTATTTAAAAATTGCAAATATTAAATAAAATATCATTAATACAATCAATCTATTAATTATATACAATTAATTATAAATTTCAAGAATAATTTTTATCAAATAAATACAGTTAAAATTTTATATATATATTTTCTGATCTCTTAAATAATTATTTTAAAATTAAATTGAGTATTGATTTTATAAAATACATACAATAAAACATTATTTTAATTGTTTTTGAAAATTTGTATTTTTTTCCCAACATTTTGTTTTTATAAAAATACTATTACCATCTTGTTTGAATATTTTTTGAATAAAAACCTTGCAATACTTTACATTTTGAAATATTTAAAAAATTTAGAAAGATCCAATCAAAATTCTTTTCCTATAATAAATACAATTAATATTTTTCATAAATATTTTTTTATCTCTTAATTTATCAGTTTAAAACTAAATTTATTATTTCTATTATAAAATTAATGCATTACTGTACGTAGAAAACATTTTTTTAAAATCCTTTTAATAATTTTTATAAAATTATCAATTTATCAAGATTTGTTTAAAAACAAATTTCATAATTCTGTTATAAAATACATGCTTTAATGTATTTTAAAATAATTAGGGCATAATTTTAAAACAATTCAATGTTCTTCAATAAAAATTTTATTTCTGAGATAATAGCCAATATTCAATTTGATCCAAAGTATATATTCACCGCATCCATAATCCATCCTGGGTTCGAATCCCACTAGTGTCATATACATTTTTTTTACATTTTTCCTAAAATTTATGTTTGTACCTGATATCATAAAAGTATAATTCATCGTTTTCTTTTTGAAATGAGGAAATATTTTCTCATATCACGTACTTTATTCGCGTTAAAAGGCCTATTTTACATAACAAAAGGATTTTATCACCATATATTTTGTAAATGGCATTTTTTTTAAAAAAAAACGACAACACAAAAGCTTTTTAGCACAAATTTGAAAATTGTCTTATTTTGACAGGCGTTCGGAATGTTAGTTTATTAGGAAAGTGGCATCAAGATTTGCTGTCAGAAATGATACTCAAGAGGCATCCAATAAAAGTCAGAAAGATGTTGTAAGAAGATGTTCGAAACTTGTTACAAAATACAAAACGTGACGAGACTTAAAAAAAGCAAATTTCAAACATTTCTGACAACCAAATATTTGAAGAAAAAAAATTCATACATCATGATGAGCTTTACTTTTCATATAAAAAAGTGGAAAATATAAAAAAAAAATGTAAAAATCAATGGATTTATGTAAAAGTACACGCTGTTCCAATCTCACACAAATACTCGGGATGAATTAAGATGAACTTTAAATCTTACGAGTGCTGAACTTTTTTTAAAGTTCAATACTTATCTGAACTCATGCCTAGTACTGAATATAACTTCGTTGTTGTACCCGTTTTTGAGTGAAAATTATTCAAAGTGCAGTAAAAAGTACATAAACTTGTGCAGGATATAGTACACAAGTACCAAGGGAATTTCTTTAATTTCTTCAGTGCAGTACATAAGTACAGAAACTTGTGCATTATGCAGTACACAACAAGTATGGGAACTTTGTTTTCAATTTTAGCATGAACTACAAGGAACCAAAACTTAATCCTAACCATGCACGAATAATTCTGTAATCCTAACCATCACTAAATCCCAACTAAGCTGGATCCAGTACTTCATCCCAACCAATCATACGCCAGGGCTCAATCCTAACCATTCAGGAATCGACATTTAATCCTAACTACCAAATGAACCATAGTGTAATCCTAACCATATAGTTAACCACTACTAAATCCCAACCAACTAAGATTTAATCCCAACCAAAAATGAGACAATGCACAGTCCTAACAAAGCATCTTCCTGTCCTTTATCTTAACTAAGCAAGATGATCCTAACCATGCATGAGCAATTCTGTAATTCTAACCAAATATTAACCCCAACTAGATCCCAACTATGCAGAAACCAGGAAATAATCCAAGCCAAGCATAATTCTAAAAAAGTGTCTTTTAAGCCCTTTACCCTGACTAAGCAAGATGATCCTAACCATTTTCCAAACCGCAGTCAATCCTAACCATGCATGAGCAATTCTGAAATCCTAACCATATATTAACCACCACTAAATCCCAACTATGCAGAAACCAAGAAATAATCCTAACTAGGCATAATCCTAACAAAGTGTCTTCCAGCCCTTTACCCTAACTAAGCAGGATGATCCTAACCATTTTCCAAACAGCAGTCAATCCTAGCCATGCATGAGAAATTATATAATCCTAACCATATATTAACCACCACTAAATCCCAACTATGCAGAAACCAAGAAATAATCCTAACTAGGCATAATCCTAACAAAGTGTCTTCCAGCCCTTTACCCTAACTAAGCAGGATGATCCTAACCATTTTCCAAACAGCAGTCAATCCTAACCATGCATGAGCAATTCTGTAATCCTAACCACCACTAAATACCAACCAACTAAGATTTAATCCCAACCAAGGCATCAGCCATGGATAAATCCCAACAATGCTTCTTCCAGCCCTTTATCCTAACCAAGCGAGGTGATCCTAACCATTTAGAAACCGACACTTAATCCTAACCACACATAAACGTCAATGACACAGAAAAACTATGACGCATTTGACGTTTATGACGTTGATTAGAGAAGGAAAAAAAAAGCTTTTTTCTAGATAAAAACTGCTTTTTCTTCCCTCCCTAACACGATGAAAAAAAAAGCCCTAAATGGCTTTTATTTGATTCCATTTGCTTACAGCGCATAAAGCTCATCAGTTAGGACATGAACGTAATAAGGAAGAAGAGAGAGGGGGGATATATTCAAGGGGGATGAGGGGGGTAAAAAAAAGGGGGCTATTTGGATAAAGGGAGATTAGCAGAAAGAGGGTGGGACAATTAAGGGGGATGAAGGACCAATGTCCAGTTTCAGCCCTTATCTGAAATCTCCTTGTCTCCCCCCCCCCTCTTCCTCCTCCTCCATCTTTTATCCCCTCTCTTTTATCCCCCTGCTTTTTGATGGAGGCTGGCTGTTTCGTATCTTTGGCTTTTTGCTGCAATTGTTAGAGACAAACGGTAATTTAACGAAAATCGGCTTCTGTAACCGAATTACATCATCGTCAATAACAATAATTGAGATGATAATAAACAGGATGAACAAAATGGCTCCCAAAAAAATAAAAACTGACACAAACTGCATGCTACTAATTCAGCTGATGCGGCTATAATTTATACCTAGTTAGGATCACGTGGCTTTTTACATTCATGGTTGGAATCAATTATCCCTTTTTGTACAGCTAGGATGTGGTGTCTTTTTAAAGATAAACTACTGGCTTGTGCTTAGTTGGGATCAGCTGCTAGTCTTTGTATAGTTGGGAACAGCTGCCAGTCTTTATATGGTTAGGATGTAGCGTATACGAGTCTATATAGTTAGGATCGGCTGCTAGCCTTTGTTTGGTTAGGATGTAGTGTTGAAATCTGTATAGTTAGGATCAACTACTGGCGTGTGCTTAGTTGGGATCAGCTGCCAGTCTTTGCATGGTTAGGATGTAGTGTTGAAATCTGTATAGTTAGGATCAACTACTGGCTTGTGCTTAGTTGGGATCAGCTGCTAGTCTTTGTTTGGTTAGGATGTAGCGTATCCGAGTCTGTATAGTTAGGATCAGCTGCTAGTCTTTGTTTGGTTAGGATGCAGTGTTGAAATCTGTATAGTTAGGATCAACTACTGGCTTGTGCTTAGTTGGGATCAGCTGCCAGTTTTTGCATTGCTAGGATGTGGTGTTAGAGGCTGTTTGGTTAGGATCAACTGGTGGCTTGCAGTTGGTTAGGATCATGTTTTTTCATATAGTCTACTTAGTGGGGATCAGCTTCCGGTTTCTGTTTAGTTAGGATCTGTAGTAAGATAACACCTGATTATTGTATATACATAGGGCGCGTTTTGGGACACCTCCCGGTAAGTGATCGGTTTGTAGGTGGATTATCTCCCGGGAAGAATGGCTGCGAACGGTGTGGGCACC
>JAQGBW010000727.1:0-35244 GCA_034698625.1 Julus scanicus | reverse complement strand
TTTAAATGTAAAATCGCATGGCCCTTCTTCGAATTGAAAAGAAACATGTTCAACACTGCCTTTAAATATGCTAGACATACACGTGTACTGTTACAGTCAGATCCATGTCACTGTAGAGTACAAATATCATGTTCCAGCATATTAATTTGGAACAGTAACAGAGACAACATGTTCAATGTTGCATATAAATGTAAATTTCATGGCCCTTGTTCGAATTGAAAAGAAACTGAATAGGCACTGCTAACATGTTTAAACACATTCCAGCACATTAAGATGAAACAATAACAATGTTTTAGCACCATGTTTGCGGTGGCGTTTTTCTGGACCTATAACTAGGAAAAATTAAACCACTTGAAATACATTCACTTATTGCTATTGGGTGTCACCTTTGTGGGAGTGCAAAATACGATAATTCAGCGATCGTTTCCGGCGGGGACGAAGGGGGGATGCGTACGGCCGATAAAAATCAAACATCGTGAAAAATTCAGCGCATCTGCATAAAACTGCTTAAGCAGAAGGACGACCTCCCTAAACGGCACCCGCCGCCATTGTTGTTTACGCATTTGGGCCCTTCTCCTATAGCGCAGTCTTCTCCCCATCCTGCACCAATCAATAGTTTCAGAGAAGAAAAAAAAATCAATTTCGGGACGGCCCATTCCCACGTTCGTTCGGCAGGACGGCGAAAGCGCGACACAACTGCCCTTTGTGCAGCGATGCATTGATCTTTCAAGATGCTGCTGCTATGGCAACGGCAGCCGTTGCCAGGGCAACGGGCCCAGTGCATCGGTATGATTAACTATTCCTCCGGGCCCGCTCCTGAGGATTATGGCTCTTTGTGCGCAGCCTAACTCGCTCAGTTTTTTTTATCCCACCTGCCATTTTCTATTCCCCTCCTCTCACTTTACCCTTCCCCTCATCTTTTCCAAGATGGCGAAATTCGACCAGAAAAGAAGCAAAAAAAGATGTGGAAAAGCCGACTCAAGATGGCCGTTAAACGATTACCTGTGACCACTAAAAACTACGACAGTCATTCCGTTGCCAAAGAATTTTAAGACGTTAACCTAGCCTCATTTAATAAAATCATCAAAATCGTAAAATTTCCTATCCACCCCACTCCCCTCCTCGTGGAATGCTAAATCTTCCCATTTTTCAATTTAATGTTTTTCAGCTAAATAAGCGACTTGTTTCATGATCGATTTTGGCTTAGGGGACATTCAAAAAGGACGTCCCCGAAATTTCTTCAAAAATGTTCGTTCGGAACTTCGTCCCTTTCCCCTACCCACACGATGTCCAATTTATCCCAGACCTCTCTCCCCCTTTACCCCTCATATATGTCCTTAATATTTTTGAAAAGTATTGTGTCCAGCAAATTTATTGGAACATTTAAAAGGCCCATCCTATAAATTTCCCTTCACTCGTCTCGCTGTCAATACCACGACATTTTTCCAGATTTTTCTGATTAACTGAAATTTCCAGACCTCGAAGGAAAAATTCAAGCATAAAATTGGTGTTTAACACAAATTTAGGCATAATTCAAGACTTTCCCGAGGTTGTAAAAATTCAAGTACATTTGGGCCTGATACACATTTCTTTTAGTGTCCATTACCCATTAGTGGAAGTCCATAATGGCTTTCCCCTCTCTCCCCCATGTCCCCATTCCAAGAGATCCCCCTACCCCACTCTTGAGGACATCCTTTTTGACTGGCCCCCAAATTGTTGTTGATGCATTTTCAAAATAAATAAATAAACGCGCTATATGAAATTATTAAGGACCAGCAAAGACCTAGTGCACTTTTAAATCGGTCAATGTTGAAAATAACACGTATTTATATATTTTTTTTTAATGAAAATGATATTCGAAATTTATTATATTCCTCATAATGAGTTATACTTAAGGCATTTCCATCATAGGAATGGGCTTTATGAATGTATATGCAATAATAAAATTTTTAAAGTTTCTGGTTAAATAAGTGTATAATGTAGAACCTGTCTAAATGCATCCTGTGTAAATGGGTAACCTCTCTAAAAGCATAAAATGTGTCGGCCCCGACTTAATAACCCGTGTATAAAAGAACCTGTCTAAAAGCATATTTATCACCGGTCCCAAAAATATGCTTTTAAACAGGTTCTACAATATATGTTATTTCATCCAAAGAAACAAAATGTTCCCTTTACAGCTGTAAATTTCGTTTGGTTTTTCGTAAAAACAGTCAAATATGGAAAAGTGAAACTCGAATTGTAATTTAATTTCAGTTATTCGTTTTATATGTTGTTAAAACATAAAAATTATTTAAAATAAAACAACAGAATACAAAAGTCCATATATATCAATTTTTTATACTCATTTACTTGTATAAATAAACCCGAGAACAAGTATTTTCTCATATTTTAACACGATACAGTATAGAACCTGTCTAAATGCATACGCTTGGAACCGGTGAAAAATATTCTTTTAGACAGGTTAATTTATATACACGTGTCCCAAGCCGGGACCGGAACATTTTATGCTTTTAGAGAGGTTATTCATTTACACAGGATCCATTTAAGACAGGTTCTACTTTACTGTTTAAAATTTAACTGCCCCTCAATAGATACTTCGAGCAATTTTAAAATATATATATGAAGTTATCATTAAATTTAAGATGTTTTATTGGAATGGTTTTCTATTTATGCGGTGAAATATTATATCCGTTGATAAGCGCCCTAAAACTTGGGTACTGTACAATGTTTAGCATACACTGACCTGGAGTTTTATGTTACTCTCAATGTAATCAACCAACGTCAAATCATCTCATATTCCCCCATCAATTTTCTTAGAAAATTGTAGTGAAAAACCTCATACTAACCTTATATGTAAGTCTGTTCAGTTTGGTCGTTCAGCAGAGGCATACGGACGGGATTATCATTGCAGCCATATAATACAGATCTGAAAAATACAATATTATTCTTATTAATTGAGATAATTACATAATATAAAGCCATATTTTCAAAACAATCCATGTTCATGGTGTGTAGTGCACTTTTAAGGCATCCAAGTTGAAAACCATGTTAGACACATGCATCTTTAAGATTTCAGGCAAGGGATATATTTTATATTACTATTCATAAAACGTGGATATTTTCTATTATTACAAATACAGTACAGTAGAACCTGTCTAAATGCATACTGTGTAAATGAATGAAATGTGCCTGTCCCGTCTTGGTAACCAATGTATAACTAAACCTGTATAAATGCAAAACCTGTCTGAAAGCATATTTTCACCGGTCCCAAGAGTTTGCATTTAGAGAGTTTCTATTGTAGAACCTGTCTAAATGATACGTATAAATGAATGTTTCATTCCCGACTTAGGGCTCGTGCATATAAATGAAAATACCTGTCTAAAAGCATATTTTTCACCGGTCCCAAGCGTATGCATTTAGACAGGTTCAACTGTAACACAATTTGGTAATTGTAGACCAATAATTGCTTCCTAATTCAGATATAATTTTAGAGTTCATAGCTAAATTATGTGCTCTGAATTAAATGTTTCTGAAAAATATGATGTATTGTTTTTGGTATAAATATTTGTTGTAAATAACGTTACTTACAATGTTACCTTCTACCTAAAAATCTTTCATCATTAACCTGTTCATTTGTTTAAAAACTGCCATTAATTACTTTGATATTTATAACAAACAGAACAAAAATATGTAAACAATTATTGGTCTGTAACATACTGGATGTTGGTATTATCCATATACAGTAGTACCTGTCTAAATGCATCCTAAGTAAATGAAAAACCTCTCTAAAAGCATAAAATGTTCTAGTCTCGACTTGGGACCCGTGTATATAAATGAACCTGTCTAAAAGCATATTTTTTACTGGTCCCAAGTGTATGTATTTAGACAGGTTCTACTGTATAAGTTATACCATATTTCTGCTGTAACCATGTGATACAATTCCCAACATTTTCAGAAAATTTAAAGCTTCTGCTTAAAAAGGGATTGTAGGATTAAAACGATACCTTAAAATGCTTCTACTTATAGTTTCAGATGATCGGTTCGGACCATTTAACATAATATCAATATCATTTCGTGATTGCATGCCTACATCTAGATTACTTCAAATATATCCTCATCATCTATAATCATCGAACTAGATTAGGAATAAAGACTTAGAAGTGAAGTCATTTCACAACCAGCACAGACTACATCGAAGAAGACTACTGTACGGCCCATGAGCCGTTCAAGAAAATTGCCTATAATGACTAATATTCTAACAGTCGATCACAATTCTGACAATATTCAGCTATGTAACGCACGCGATTCAGACATGTTTTTCAAACGTGTACTTAAATGTTCAAATATGCAATACTTTAGTTACTGAACACGTACTCTTGCTGCTTTTTTTCTTTACATTCCGAAAGCATTAATATACTTTAAAATGTCTGATTTGCGTATCCCCAAGGATAGATATGTTTGGAATACAGTATCAGAAAAAATATCTTATATGGCGATATGCCCAATATATTGCATAAGCTTATGTAAGATTTGTAATTATTTACATAGAAAATACATAAAAAGATTTCGCATACAAATGATAAATGTGTATGTACATGCCATGGTTCTAGCATGTAATTGATAAGTATTTAAAAGAAGCATGTAATAAATAACAATTCCAACGTCAGTTTTAGTAATTTATAATTCCGTTTAACACTAAAAATAAGGTTGAATTGATTTCATGTTTATATTTTGAATTAATTATTACATTTTATAATTTTTTTAAATATAAGATTTCTGCCGAATATATATTTTATCACATTTTATAGACTTCAAGGAAAAATATTTAATACCGTATTTTATCAATTATAAGATTTTTCTTCATAGAAACATCTCTAAAAACTATGTGCGTCTTTGAATAGCGAGTGTCTTAATTTTTTCCAATGAACAGAAATTTCCCTACACATACAGGAAATTCCAGCATAATCTGGTGTTTTCACACAAATTCTAAGCATCAATTGGTCTTATAGCACAAACTCCAGTATATTTCAAGCAGAAACTGGCCATTTAACACAAATTTCAAGCATAAACTGGTTTTTAAAACAAATTCCAAGCAAAACATGGTGCTTTAACACAAATCTCATTTATAAACTGCTGTTTTAACACATATTTCAAAACTAAACTGGTATTTTAAGACACATGTCAAGCATAAATTGATGTTTTAACGAAAATTCCAAGCACAAACTGGCGTTTTAACACAAATTTCAAACATAAACTGCTGTTTTAACTCAAATTCCAAACATAAACTGGCGTTTTAAGACACAATTTAAGCATAAACTGGCCATTTAACACAAATGTCAAGCATAAACTGGTATTGAAAACAAATTCCAAGCAAAACATGGTGCTTTAACACAAATCTCAGTTATAAACTGCTGTTTTAACACATATTTCAAAACTAAACTGGTATTTTTAGACACATGTCAAGCATAAACTGATGTTTTAACACAAATTCCAAGCACAATGGCGTTTTTACTCAAATTCCAAACATAAACTGGCGTTTTAAGACACAATTTAAGCATAAACTGGTATTTTAACACAAATTCCAAACATAAACTGGCGTTTTAAGACACAATTTAAGCATAAACTGGTATTTTAACACACATTTCAAGCATAAACTGGCGTTTTAACACAAATTCCAAACATAAACTGGCGTTTTTTGACACAATTTAAGCATAAACTATAGTGTTTCAATACACATTTCAAGCATAAACTATAGTGTTTCAATACACATTTCAAGCATAAACTATAGTGTTTCAATACACATTTTAAGCATAAACTGGTATTTTAACACGGTTTTGGCTACTGGGTGAGTGTCTAATCGACCGTTAAATTTATCGGCCGATATAAAGCTGTAGGTCACGCAACGCCGTTCCGGTTCGAGCGTGACCCTTTGGACGTCAACGATGGCGAAACGAGAACAACATCGCCGACCTGTTTTCAAATTTCCCCGTCCGCCATCTTGCTTTTCCCTTCTTCTTCAAATGGATTTCTGTTCGTTCGAATGCAGTTGCCATGGCAGCGGGCATCGACTGCGCTTCCCATTAGCGGAAGATAAAAGCGTGTGGTTTAAGCCTCCCCGTCTTTTTGCCTGGCTGACCCGGCATGTGCACGCAGCGCCCTCCGGCGTAATTGATTCAGAAAAACGTACTCCGCATCCGCGTTCTGCACAATCGCCTCGCAC
Organism: Julus scanicus; assembly: GCA_034698625.1. Taxonomy (NCBI): domain Eukaryota; kingdom Metazoa; phylum Arthropoda; class Diplopoda; order Julida; family Julidae; genus Julus; species Julus scanicus. The sequence goes on along the minus strand of JAQGBW010000727.1, from coordinate 29,024 downwards.
CGATGGCCGCGATGGGTTCGCGAATTAATTACGACGATTTGGTGCGAGCATCGCGGTGGAATTTATCGGCAACCTTCTAATGAGAGGGAGCATTCCAAAACACAAAAACATGTTCTTGTATTTTCACAGAGTACTGATCAGAGCATACACGAAAAGGCCCGTACGCACGAAACAAAATCACGTACGGTTTCCGAAACATGCTTGTAACAAAAGTTTGCTTATCAGTTTGGCATCCAGAAGTTTCAGCTAACTTTTAGCGAAAAAAAAACGCGTTCGATGTTAAATTGCTGGTGTTCGCTCAAGAGGCGGTCCAGATCAAAGGAAAGAATGTTTGCAGGTTATGGCGCTCCTAGCCAAGACCTCTATACGATGGCGTAACGCTTTGCACCATGTGGTTTCTATAACAAAACGTCTGCAAAATGAGTCATAAAGCCCCTCACACACTAGACTCACTTTATGTAACGCACGTTTTTTGTGTATGCGCATGTGCACTAATTGTGCGCTCAGCACATAATATCGTCTGCTAAATTTCTTTGGCATGCCAAATATACAGCGCACATCGGAGCAGAGAAAAGTGAGTTTGCAAAGAACGTGAGTCTAGTGTGTGGAGGGCTTTAGCAACCAAACGCTTTCACAGACAAGGTTTTGCTACAAAAAGCACGTGGTGAAATGTGCTATGTAATCTTATGCAGACCTGGGTAGGCGAGCATTGAATATTTTTTTCAGTGTGTACACTAATTATTTGCAGGTGTGTTGCACGCCTATTTGTCAAAAAATGATCTACAAAACACGTTTGCAGAATTTGTGTTTGTTTCGTGTTTCTTTTGCTGCGTACACACTTAAACAAAAACACCCAAATAATCAATGCCAACTTTGTATCAGTAACACAGCAGACTGGACCCACCTGGTATTTGACTGCCTCTATCAAGCAATAATACTAACCAGAACCAAATCCCTCCCCATTCCCAATTGCCTGCGGCAGGACCTCCTTATCTCTTTACTAACAAATGTAACTCAAAACATCCCCTATATTTGGTTGCTGTACAGAATTGCATGTCATAGACGCTGAGAAACACACCACTCCACACATGACAAACTCCATTTTTTCTACCCGATAGCATACCAGTTTCCCCATACTTCCCCACTGGCGAGATGGGATGAGTTCCATAGTGCCTTAACAATTAGTAACACCAAAATAGAAACAGCTAGGGCTTCGGAAACACGTTTACAATGAAAGGTTTGCTCAGCAGTTTTCTGTTAAGCAAACTTTCTGCAAAACAAAAAGCGTGTATCCAGAAAACATTTCGGTATTTTCTTAGGTAGTGGTCCAGATCAAAGGAAACATGTTTGCCAGTCATGGGGATACCATGACGTAGAGGATTTCCCCACGAGTTTTCTAGAGCCATTTTCATGAAATGTTTGCCTAAAAAATTAAACTTAATTCATATCCTCCGCCACCGTATTGCTATTTTCGAGGAATTATAGATTTTTCAGTGTTTTTCTTTTTAACCCCAATTAAGTAATGCAACATTTTGGACCAAAGTAGGATTTTGATTGGCAATGTTGGCCAATCGCAGGACATTCAGCTTATTTTAATGCATATAGCATTGATATCTTTTGGATTTTATTTGGATTTTAATTTGACAAAAAGACTGTTTTCAATAATATGGATATTTTTTTCAAAAATATGGGAAAAATCTCAATTAAGAAAGTATAAAAAATCCAGGAATAAATTGGCGATTAAAAATGGTAAGAACACATACTCGACTTCGTTTATTTCACATGTAACGGGTATTTCTTCCCAAAATTATTATGGAAATGTAGCGCGAAAATGTATTTCAAACATGTATTAACTTGCTTCTTACATACGTATTTAAAAACTGCTTTCCATTCATGACAAAAACATGTTATAAGCAAGAAACGAAGGTACAATTTAAATTTTTCTGTAAGGGAAGGACCAAATTGGATTTGCAAAATTCACAATGTTGCAATGCTTGATTTGCCGCAGGATGTTCTAGAATAATGGTGGCAGCACTTGGCAAAGACAACATTTCATTGATTTTTCTTTCATTTCCACCAACTTCTCTCTTCGCACTTGCTGAAGCGGTTTTATTGTAAAATTTAAGAAAATCGATCAAAAAGGTGACAGGTTGTTGTTTTCCCTTTAGATTCAGAAGACTGTTAAAAAAGAAAGTCCCATTTGACTTTAAAAATAAAATCTTTTCGAAATACGAAATCCAAAATGATAGACGCCATTTCCCTAATGGAATATTTTAATGGAAAATCCGTGTTACACATGTGTAAGATAAAATCTACTTGGAAAGCTAGAGCAAACATGTTCTAAACGCGATTTATACATATCACTCGAATAATTCATTGCCATATTACATGTGTGTGCACGAATAACTGAATTTAACTGCAAAAACATGTTTCTACAAGAAACCAACAATATTCTGACAACATTAACTCACATTTTATTTATGCTCAACTATACAAAAAAATGTTAAACATTTAAATACCATTATTTATTTGTTTGTGTATGCCATTTACTTAAGAATTTGCGTGTTTTATTATTTGATCTGATAGTTTTTGAAATATTGATTTTTCCCGCCTTAAGGTAAACGACATTGTTACCAAATTGAACCAATAGATGGCGCTTGACGTTCAAATACGCTCATGTTTATTTTTTTAACAAAGGTGTATCGATCTAAGGTATCGACCAACCTTTGTGGTTCAGGCTGCCAACGCCATCTATGTGTGGAACCTGGAACTTCTGCTCATAATACAGGGTGTCCAGAAAAATATTTCTGGCGCATGAAATTCACATTATTTCGTAAAATCCACATTATACTTCCAAATTACATTGAATTTGTAAAAGTGTAAAATCAGACGGTTTTTAAACTTTACGAAAAGTAGGGAATAGTATGATTAATACATTTTTTTAAAAATGTATTCGTCAAAATAGAGAAAAACACTTTACGGAGTAATCAGTAAAACAGCTAACTTCAAATACAATGCGCATTGTATTATAATATTATTATTGTAATTTATCTCATATTGCTTTGCATGCTTTGAGATTGTATTGTGAACATTGTAAATATTTATTAAAAACGAAATAGATTGTTGAACTTACCACAATATGGTGGTGTTTTCATCCCTGCAAATGGTCCTAACAGCAAACGAAATGCTGTAAATAGAGAAATAAATGTTAGAAAATATTAGAAAAATGTATACATAATTTTAAAGAATTCAAATTTCTAACGAAGGTGAGACAAAATATTATGCTTATCATATGTTATGTACATTTTATGAATATGTAAATCAGAATCCCATTTCCATAAGATTTATAACCTATTTTACACAATTATTTGCATGTTTAACATAACAATTAACAATGGCAGTGGAAGGTTATCAAAGTTTCTGGTAGAAAGAACAAAGCAATATCGTGGTCGATATGGTAAAAAGTAGATGGTACTTGCATGGATATTAACAAAACAAGTAGTTGTAATGAATTGGTAATGAAAATCAACAATGATTATAAAATGAATTTTCAAAACGCATTGTGAAATTTCATCACATTTTAAATTTCATTTGGGTATTTGGAAATTAATCTGCATCCTATATATCATGCGTATACGTATGAATGCATTTGTTGTGTTTATAATGTAGTAACTTTTAATTCGTTTACCATTATTTCAAAGTTTTTTTTTACATTAAAACTGTAATCATGTATAATTATAATTTTAACTGTATCCCAAACGTATTTTACAATGTGCTAATTGAGAAAATGCGCATGATATATTAAGGCGTTACCATACTTGATGGGACTATAGATAAATCATTTACTGAAGACAATTATTCAGTGCCAATGTCATTGATATTTGCATTTAGAAAATAGGAAACCATTTATAAAGACTTAGTACGTGTGCTAATCTTTCAGTGAGTGACTTGTAGTGCTTCTAAGTCATTCTCACACTTCCTGATTGCCCTTCTGCTCTCTTCTGTTTGAAAGTTAGCTTCAAGCAAGATTGAAGAAATAAGTGTGATGAAAGTGTGCTATTCTTCCACAAACATTTTAAACGCAACTGATAATAAGTATATTTTAGACTAGCCAAATTATGTACAGTAAAGTGAACTCCACTTAATAGGATCACGTTTGATCCATGATGTTTGATAACAATAGTCGAGACTCGGGCGATTCTAATATGCGACTTAAAAAATGAAATCGATTCTTTATTTTAAATCTTTAATTAATTGTACACACAGTACATGACTGCATTATGCAATGTACCTATTTACGAAATTCATATCAGATGGGGCATCAGGACTTGGCGATTTCGATAACAAAAAACGAATGATAACAGCAGGTACCCATGATCCCAATTAAGTAGAGTCCATGTAAAATGTCCACTGTAAAATGTCCAACCGCAACCACCTTATCCAAAACAATACAATTGAAGAGTTTATTGCAACAATGTGATAAACCACATATTTCAAATTGTTCAGGAGAGCGATTTTTAAGTGGGTTATCATTATTTTGCCCAAAAAAAAATAAAGTACAATGCACAATTACTGCAAAATTATGTTTCAATTTTAATGTTTAATAATCATTTTTTTTAATTTCTGCACTATATTATGATCCCAGCATGATCATAAAGTTTTCTGGCAAGACTATGATAAGCCACATTTAATAATAAAATGAGCTGCACATGACTAAGACACTATATATATTTTCGAATGGATCTTGCTCAAAATAGATACGGAATAGAAGATTATCAGTTTCTGTAGAGTATTGCATAGTTGCAGCTTATGTTAAAAATCTTATATAATTTTTAATCATAAATTTTGCCTGTAGGGTTTTTGGTAAACTGAACTGCAAGAACATGATAAGCCACAAATTATTTTATTCGTAACTTACTGAGCTTGAATGAGACGATTCCTCTTATTCTTTGTGGTAATCCACATCCTGGTCTGTATCATTTTCAAATTCACTTAAACTATCATTATTCTTACCTATTATATCCCTAATATCAAAATTTTCGCTTGTGAGGCAACATGTTGTCATTATTACACGCCATCTTTGCTTACGGCTTATCACGTTTTTAGTAAAAAAAATAGTGGGCAATAAGATCTGTAATTGATCTGTATTAAGATCTGTATTGTAATTCAATCTAGAAGATATTTAAGAAGGTAATCGACCAAATACTAGCTAGAAATAGTACTGAGGAATAGTTTAATGTAAAAATGTCATTTTTGGAAAAAGTGTGGCTCATCACATTGTTGCAATAAGCCCTTCAATTCCATGATGAACACCCCAACATCAGAAACACCTGCACCCTCGAATTCCTTTCCTTCTTACTAACCAACAATCCCCACATATTGCTAAAATACAAAATTGATATCATTGCAGCCAAAGTGTGCAAAACCTTTATCAACCAATCATATTCCCCGACATAAAAAGCTCTTTGAAAAGACATCATAAACCAACACATAGCCCCTATGTTAACACTGTAGAACCTAAATCCCGATCCCCACCAAAGAAAACAAGAAGCAAAAGCAAAAAACACAAAAACACAAAACATAAAACTTGAAACATGTTTTAGGAGCATGTTTGCACATCTGCGGAAAGCTCATTATCAACCAATCATATCCTTCTACATAGAAAGCTCTTGGAGCAAACAAATCCCAAACCACCACCTCAATCACATAGCCCTTAAGTGAGCACTGTAAAACCTAAAGTCAGAAACCCACCAAAAAAATCACGGGGAGAAAGCAAAAAACACGAAAACATAAAACTCAAAACATGTTTTAAGGAGCATGTTTCAAAAAGCGCATTTGCAGGGGAAACACGCTATTTGCAGACGTTGTGCAGAGGATCTGTTCAAACTTCATCTGCACTCAGTTTGCAAATTGCAGTTACGCATTTGAGCCGACGGCTGAGTACACCCATATCTCGCTTTACGACCTAGATAAGTTCGAGAAAAGTTGGCCGTAAAGCGAAAAGCCTTATAGCAAATCAATTATTTTGATACAAAAAATGCTAACAAACAGCATTTGTTTTGGTCGTATAACGAAACATTGTGGGCTGTAAATCGAAAAGTGCCATAATTACAAAAAGCCGCTACAGCGAAAGGCCGTTTAAAGAGCGGCTGTATAGCGAGGTATAAATGTACATGCCCCATAATGTGAAACCATTTTTCCTTTGATGTGACCTATTTCTCGGGGATGGGCGACATATTTTCAAAAGCATACAGTAGAAACTCGATTATACAGACTAATTGGGACCATGGGTCATCCGGATAAGCGAAAATCCGGATAATCGAGTTTTTACTGTATAGGGTAATTTCTGAGCTGCCAGTCAGTGGTTAGTTTCCTGCAGGAATGTCTTGCACTTATTTTAAAAAAATATTCCTTATATATTAATATTTTACTTTATACATATTTTTTTAAATTGCAGTTTTTTCTTTCAGAATTGGAAAGTAGATGTTATTATGATCGTAACAAGCCAACAAAAATAAAAAAATGTACTCGAAAAACCCCAAAAATGACTTCGAAAATGTACACAAAGGGCCTAAAAAAGTGTACATTTTTAAAGTCGTTTTTGGGGCCCTTCGGGTACATTTTTTTCGTCTGCTTTCTAATTCTGCAAGAAACTTATGTTGCAAAAAACTTACGCTAAGGTAGCATGTGTATGTTTAATGTGTCTTAATCTTTCGTTTTGTGCATACGCACCTTAAAAAAATTTAAAAAAACAATGAAAAAAAAAACAATTTGGCTCCGCACGTGCGGATAATTGAGGATCGGGACTATTGAGGTCTGGATAATTGAGGATCGGGACTATTGAGGTCTGGATAATTGAGGATCGGGACTATTGAGGTCCGGATAATCGAGTTTCTACTGTACTTGATAGCAAAAACGCCCAGAAGCATGTTTGCTAAAACATGGGGACGGAAACTTTGTAAACAAACTTTTCTTGTAGACTTGGTTTCAGAAACTTTGTTTTTGCTTTGTGTTTTCGTTGGTGGGGACGCGGCGTTATGCATATGTCTTCTACGATTAGTATTATCGAATATTATTGTAGCTCATAAACACCACCTCAGACCATCAGATCATTAAATAGATGATATAATCTTCCCTTTTTGATATCTATATTTGTTGCAAAATGGGATTTTTATGTTCTGTCTGTGGGGTCCATGCTAAAGGCGCCTTGTTCGACAATCATGGGAAAAACCCGGGCTTCCCGTCCTTGAACAAATATAAAATACTTGTACCGTTGTTTATTCTTCCTGAAATATGGGCACTGGACTCATTTTAATGAATTAGGGTTTATCGTAATAATGCTCGGCGTAGCCATGGCAACGAAAGCAAATAGATGAGGGCGAACATAATGTGGATTATTCCAATGCGTGGTGGCTAAGCTCCTTAATTGCTTGTCACGCCATGTTACACCTAGCGTGATTTTCCGAAACTTATTTGTGCTGGCTAAACAAAGCCAGCTTTAGAAATGGATAAATAAACAACTTTCCGGCCAAGATTAGCTCTATTCATCCGGATTCATTGGAGACAACCGATAATTAATGAAAAATTATAGTTAGTAGGATGACGTACTGTGCCATGTTCTTGATGTTTCTGCTAACCACGTGATCAATTAGCGCAGATATTTTGAGCCTGGGTGTATTAATGCCGAAAATCGATGCCATTTGGGTTCCTGGATATATTGCTTGTCAGCAAAGTATAATTTCCTTCTGTTTAATTCCGCATTCTGCTAATGCTGAATTGCTACATGTGTAATAAATTTAGCTACATTTGTGTTACGCAAAATATATTAAAGTACCAAGATTGTGGACGGTTATTTCCCATAGTCTTATTATACATAATAACTTGGGAATTTTATATTTGTGTATTTCGATTTTGTTTTTGAAATATGTACATTTTGCTACATAACAGAGTAGTGAAGAATTTTTTCAAAGCTCTATGGTAGCCGTTTTTCATTGGAAATTGTTAACAATGTGTTTTATTGATATTGGTGTAAGTGGTACTTGAAAATGTAATTCATTTCAAGCATGTACTCACTCTGATTACCTCTATATACAGTGAGTCATAAAAACGCAGAACCCACAAAAAAATCACAACTTAGTGGAAAATGCTTCGATTTAAATGAAAATTGACACTTACAAAGCACGATAGTGTAGAAACAAAAAACTTTTTCCGGACATGCGACAAATCTGTGATTTTTTCATTTTTCAACAACACGGAGCCACAGTTCATCGAACCCAACCACTGGCCACCAAACAGTCCGGATTTGAATCCAGTGGACTACAAAATTTGGGGAGTTCTCCTCGAAAAGGTTTACAAATTGAAGCTTAATAATATCGAAGATTTGAAACTATGAATAAAGAATACTTGGATTGAACTGAACCAGCGTATAATCGATTCGTCACTCAAAGAATGGCGCGTTAGACTCCGGGCTTGTGTAAAGGTCACCAGGGAACATTTCGAGCAGCAAAAAGGAATTAGGTATGAATGTATGTATAGGTAGGCATTTATGTATATGTATTTTTCTTTGAATAAATGTTACACAATGTTTTCGAAGTGTTTTTTTTTTTTGGAAAATTTCAATTTTTGAGTATTTTTTTCAGCATGGAACGCATTATCATATTTTACATCAATTTATATGGGCAAAAATTGTTTCGCTTAACGAGTGTTTTGCTTTACGAGTAAGACACCAGAACGAATTATACCCGAGGCCACGAAACCTGCTAGTACAAGTACATGTACCTTTGCGATTATATCAAATACATCTTGTTTTTTGTTTCTGTTTTTCTTTGTATGTACATATAGTACATTGACAAAACTATTAAACGACATTTTTTAAGAAGAATTAAAGGAACCTCGCTTAAAGAGCACCTCACAAAACGAGTAATTCGCATAACGAGCAATATAAATTGTAAAAAAAATGCCTCGCTTAACGAGCGAAGTTTCGCATAGCGAGTGACGTGGATAGGGGAATCCGCCACAAATTTATTAATGATAATGTGGTGTCGCATTTTTACCAAATTCTGAAGCGTCAGCAAAAACAAATGTCTCTAGACAGCTTTCTAGTAAAAAGGAATTAGGTATGAATGTATGATAGGTAGGCATTTATGTATATGTATTTTTCTTTGAATAAATGTTACACAATGTTTTCGAAGTGTTTTTTTTTTTGGAAAATTTCAATTTTTGAGTATTTTTTTCAGCATGGAACGCATTATTATATTTTACATCAATTTATATGGGCCAAAATTGTTTCGCTTAACGAGTGTTTTGCTTTACGAGTAAGACACCAGAACGAATTATACCCGAGGCCACGAAACCTGCTAGTACAAGTACATGCACATTGTATTCCCTTATATGAAGAATGTTCTGTTCCCCCTCATATTCGTATAAGTGAGGTTTATTCACACAATTCACTTATAAGAAGTATTCACTTTTAAGAAGAATTTTCTGTTCCCCTTCATAATCGTATAAGTGAGACTCCACTGTATTCCGAACCATAAACCCGACGTTCTATTATTTTGGAACCAATGTGCGAGAAACTTGAGTTTTACCATTCATTTTACTTCGCGACAGCATTGAATGTGCAAGCCTCATTATTCCAGTAAAAGTTGTTTGCTAAAAGGAAGCATAAATATATCACTACTGTGTGCATTTCATAACGCAACCTCAGCCAAATTGCTTTCTGTGACAGTTTCATTTCTTTTGTAGAAATATGTCCTCTTCCTAAAATTTCTTCTTAAGAGCATGACAAAGTGAAATTGCATCAAATGTGAAAAATGTGAGTTTTTCCAAGTGAAACGATTCAAAAAAACAAGTAGCCATGACGAGGAAAAGCATGAAAATGACATCTGACTGCATCTGATTTCAATTTATTTTTCACCACTTTTGATCCAAATTTTGAAGTCAATGAGTCTGTATTTTTGATAGCGTATCTCAGCATTGGAATTGCTGCATTTGATTTCAAATTATATTTAAACTGTTTTGATCTCCACAGATGAGTATGAATTTAATATAACGTGCCTCTGCATTGGAATTCGTGTGCATTTAGAATGGTTGTTTATGGCATTGAATTCATATAAAATTCTAAAGCCAACATGTATGTTACATGTTCGAAAATACCCCTAAACTAAACGTACAAAGTTCAAACGAGTACTGCTCCCACAATATGTTGTTTCACTAAAGCATGAATTTATGTAAGGGCCCAAAACGCCCTTTCAAATCTATAGTTTACCTTATTTCAAATGTTCCATTACGGTGCATATATGCTATTTTTAATAATCAGATAAGGTGAAATTACATATAGTAGCGTGGCATGGTTTTTGTTATTATATATGCTACAAATACAGTGTGTATATTGGGGCAAAATGCAATTCCCCTGATGATGTAAGGGGCCCCTTAAACACTAGGCACTATATTAACTTAAAAATGTTAATGCCATTGAAGTACATTCGTGATGACTTTTATCAAACATTAATTTTTTCAAAATCAAATAGATTTTAATTTTTTTTACTTATGTAGTTTATGAAAACCTTCTAAAGTGGTTATGTTTGAATCATTTTTGCATATCTCCAGACAGTTACAATTTTTAGACCCAGCCCGTTTAATATATACGTCCTTGCCAAAATGATAGAGGCACCCCAAATTTTCATGATATCTGGCTACACAATGAAGTTACAAAGGTAAGACTATAGCTATGAATTCATCATTGGGTTACTAAACACACACGCAAATATCGTGGTGATTGCAATAACAAGAATACTTTTATTGCAACATTTGCAAATAAGGGTCAGACAAAATGATAGAGGCATTACCGAAACATGAAATTAATATCTTGTATAGTCACCTTTGTCTGCAATAACAGAAAATATACGATCTGGCATTGATTCATACAACGATGTAATGTAAGATTTGGGAATTTAATCCCATTCTTCAGTAATCACTGCGGTCAGTTCTTGTCTGGAGAAAAACTTGTCTACCGTCTTTACATGCATCACGTCACGTGAAAGCATCCCCTAAAGGTTTTCTATTGGGTTTAAATCCGGATATAGTGCTGGAGACTTGTAGTGACGAATTTTCTAATCACTAAATCATTCAGTCACTTTTTTGACTGTGTGAATTTGCAGTATTGTTCTGCTGGAACCCCATTTGGGTCCTTCAAGGGCACGTCCACGATGAGGAAAATGCTTATAGACAGTGTCTGTATGTAACTGTCTGCATTTTGTCGGCCCAATAAGAGCCCGAGACCACTTAATTTCTTGCTTCCCAGATCATCACCACACCACCTCCCATTTGTTGTCGCAAAAGGTACCTTTCCTCTGTCCAAATACCATAGAAGTAGAATTGCCAGCCATCTGGACCATCAAGATTAACTTCTTTTCATCAGAAAATATTACATTTTGCCACTCTTGCTTCCAACTCATATGTTGCCTTGCAAACTCCAAACAGCTCTCTTTATGGTGTTGTTTGAGGCTCGGTTTTTGGCACAGTTTCTTTCTCTGGAGTTGTAAAGTTTCTCAAAGAAAGTGCTGAACAGTCCTGCAGCTTGTGTCACTCCTGTAGCATCCTTTATTTATCCAGTTGTGGATCGGTCTTCACGTGGTGTGATGGTATGTTGACGTCCAGTAGACTTTTTCTCATCATACAGTGCTGGATCCTTCACATAATGATCAACAATGGAGGTACTGCGGGCTGGGGCCCAAGAGCTTGGCAATTTGTCTATTTGATTTTCCTGCACTGTTAAGTGCAGAGATTTGACCACGTTTAAACTCTGTTAGGCTTGGCCTCTTTCCATTGCAATCATTAGAGTGGATGTGTAGCAAATGCCACAATGGGCCAAACATTTTCAACAGGCTGTATTTATGCAACTAAAATTACATTTCTGAGTCCACATTTCATCTTATACTGGCTTTGAAACCAAGATACTTCCAATGCCTCTACCATTTTGTCTGATCCTTATTTGCAAATGTTGCAATACAAATATTTCTGTTTTTGCAATCACCACAATATTTGAATGGGTTTAATAACCCAATGATGAATTCATAACTATAGTCTAACCTTTTTAACTACCCTGTGTTGCAAGATATCATGGGAAAATGGGGTGCCTCTATCATTTTGGCAAGGACTGTATATATATATATATTTATATATATTATTTCATATTCATGTCTCATAGTGTACCTGTTCTGTGGTGTTTAATTTGCTTCCAGCTTTTAGATGCGTAGCACATGAGGTCCAAAATATAAAATAAGGATCTACTTATAACATTATTAATGGATAATTAATTTAATTATTTTACCTTTGTTGAAATTAGTATACCTCCATGGAAAAACGAGATCTCTTAAGAAATCATTTAAAAGTCATAACTTGTTTCTTACTATTTTAACTTTTTTTCTGAATATGCTACAAATTACAGTAGACCCTGTCTAAATGCATACTCATGGGCCTGCTGAAAAATATGCTTTTACACAGGTTATGCGTTTAGACAGATTAATCAGCATACATGCGCACATACAGTTGCAAAATAGGGAATTTCCTTTTTTTTCAATCCTAGATGAGTCACTAGCTATTAGGCGCCATTTTAGTACATGTACATGCAAGTACAGTAATTACCTTGAATCTCCCTGCCTGCTGCATTTGGTAATAACTGTGTAGGCCTACATCAGAAAAAATGACGTGTAAAATGTTCAACGCGCATGACAATGACAGATTCTGTCTGTATAGTTCTGTGACAGTACAAAATGGTTCATCCAAGTTCATCACACAAGGAACTCGTACAGTGGATTGAGAAAAATCACAATAACAAGGTCAGTCAAGTCACAATTTCTAACACACTGAAGAAGTCAACAGAGTATCTAGCCAAATCTGACACCACAAACCTCAATGTTAACGTCTACGGGCCGTCAGATATCCAGCTATGATGTTGCACTTATTGATGGTTTAATGCCAACCAGAAACCTGTCCATCTAAGTGGTAACCTCATCTTAGTTTGATATATTTTGCAGTTCCATTGTTGATATTCCCTTACAAAATCATTGGGGCCAATACAAATTATTCATTATTACTTTATGAAGGTTGATTCATTTTTACACAAGTCACATTTTATGCTTTTAGAGAGGTTATTCATTTACACAAGATGCATTTTGACATGTTATACTGTACTGGCGATCCTAAATATATAGCCAAAATAGTCTACCACAAATTCTGGACCATAAATGAGGACATATACGGCCTTGGTTTACATGTTGAATTGGACAGCAAGCTTAAAAAAACGTTGACAGTATTTTTGACAATAAATTCTGTGACTAAATAAGTACGACTAAATCTGGCTAGCATTGATTTTGATACAACCCTGGTCATTGTACGTGATCCAGAACAGTAAAACAACTTGATAAATGACTTCATCTGCATGAAATACCTGCTAATAAAGCTCTAGAGCAAGACTTAAATGTCAAGCCGAAAAATCAATATCTTTGACGAGATGGGTGCTGTTGCATGACTGTTCATTCATGTTTGGTGAAGCATGACATCATGCATTGGTAATGTTTAAATACAGTTTGGATAAAAATAGATCAAAAGACGCTGTGAAGCTTCTGTCAGCTTTACTTTAATTAAGCCAACCTGCAGTACAGACCAATCAAGTGAAACCCAGAGGCTTTTGGACATAAAATATTGCGCAGGGATGACAAGCTCATAAATCTCAAGGCGTTTTAATGCAAAAGCTGTTAGAAATGAACAAGAATGATGAATTTTTATCTTGGGGAAAAAAATGAAATGATGTAAAGAAGTTTTTGTTGATACATTTTTTATGCTAAATAATAATGGAATATTTATGTAAATCATAGTGAATGCATGGATATTAATTTTCAATAAGATTTTCTATTTTTTTTTTGTTGCATGTGCGAAAAAAATAACAGAAATATGCAGTATAACCTGTCTAAATGCATACGCTTGGGACCGGTGAAAAATTTGCTTTTTGAGCGGTTATTCATTTACACGGGATGCATTTAGACAGGTTTTACTGTATAGGTAAAAGAGAGAAAAGGCGGTTATTATAAGAAAGTACAGTGGAACCTGCATAAATGCATCCTGAGTAAATAAATTACCTATCTAAAAGCATTTAATGTTCCAGACCCGTGAATATAAATAAACCTATCTAAACGCATAACCTGTCTAAAAACATATACAGTAGAACCTGTCTAAAAACATTCACAGTCTAACTTGTCTAAAAACATACACAGTAGAACCTGTCTAAAAACATATACAGTAGAACCTGTCTAAAAACATACACAGTAGAACCTGTCTAAAGCATACACAGTAGAACCTGTCTAAAAGCATACTCTTGGGACCGGTTAAAATATTCTTTTAGACAGGTTTACTTATACACTCAATCATTTCAGGAAAATACTCCTACGTTAGTAGCGACTTATAGACATCATTCATAGATTGTATATTTTTGCTAAATCTGGACTTTCGCCAAAAAAGCTATTCCATCGTCTAATCGCATACAAAAAGAAAGACAAATAGCAAGCATCCGTCTTGGCAAGAAGCTCGGTCAAAGGATTTGAGTGATTATATCTTCTCCTATAGTGAACATTTGGCATTAAATAATGGAAAACAAGATGTGGATTACAAGAAAGATTAAAACGTTTGAATAACCCCATAGATAACTTTTCAGGTCTGGACCTCAACGTGTTCCAATTTAGAGAATGGAGCATTCTGTCACACTCACGGACTGTTGGCAATCGCCCGTAACAAATCTGGGTCCCCTACGATGGACCATCTCCATATCCTTAATATGAACCATCCTGTGAGGGTTCCAAATAGGAGCGCAATATTCCAAAATAGGGCAAACCGGAGTTGCATAGCCAGTTTCCTTTACATTTTCCGCACATTCTCGAAATACGCTTTGAATGAATCTTAAGTGGTTGGTTCGCTGCACCAACAATTTTTGCGAAATGGTGATCCCAAAAGAGATTTTTGGTAATAAAAAAGCCCAGATTCTTGACAGTATTCAACGACAGCGATTTAAATTGACTACCTGTCATCAATAGTTAATTGCATAAGGGGCCATTCAAATATTATGTCACACCTAGGGGGGTGGGTGGGTTGTTTGTTTTTTGTGACAATTGTGTATAAGGGATGGGGAAATTGTGACTAAGGGGTGGGTGGGTGTTTGAAAAGAGGCAAAAAAGTGTGACATAATATTTGAATGGCCCCTAAGTAACAGCGGTAACTAATTGTTAAGTGTAATGCAACTGTTGCAGATAATCAAAAATACAGATATCTTAAAATAAACTTGGAAAGGTACAATTGCACACAAGTTTATTTTAAGAAGGTTGTTTTGAATTTATAAATGCTGTTACACGTAAAATTAAATGTCCAAATCGATGGCAAAATCATTCTCAAAATGAAACCAGAATGTTGTCAAAATGAGTAAATATATCATGTTCATATCCATATTTTTTCCTGGAATCATAGAATTTGGATACTCAAGGATATCATAAAGGTTATGAATGCGTAAAGTAAGGCCCAGAGTCTCGATTTTAATTGTGGTGCTAATCTTCGCTAACTTATTTTCTAAACAAAACAAAGCAGTTGAAAGCTACTAAAATAAGATATTCAAAACTTTGAAAAGCAAAGTTTGGATCCTATTTGTAGTCTCAGACTGCATATTTGGTTCAATGAGTAGCTATGAAAATAACAGGCGAGGCAGCAAAGATGTAATTTTATCAATAAGCAGTATACTTTTACATGCCTTAATAAACACATATGGAACAACATATCTACCAAATTTACATACATAATGCTGTAATTAGACGTCTAGACAGTGGATATATCCTCTTTTCTTTATTTTCAATTTTAATTCCAGTATGTTTTATGTTTTTTTTCTCTGTAGACTACATCTGCATACTACCTTCTACTAATTTGCACAACTTTTTTGCCAGACGAAAATTGCAATAAATAACCTAATAAGTCGTCTTTGCGTAAATAAAATTCACTGTAAAAATACCGTAATTGAAAATTTGAACAAAAAATTTGAGAAAAGTTTCAGAGTATTCTGTGGTAAAATGTAAATCACATTTTGCAGCTTCAAACATTTTGAAAAATACTGCCATATTATATTACTAATATTAAATTACACATTTTACTATTCGTTTCATATTAAAATCACAAATTTACACAAACAAATGGTACTGGGAAAGTGCTCAAGTTTTAGAATTTATACGAGGCTCAAGTTGATGCGTGTTGATGTCGCAAATGTCATCACAAAATTGTTTACTGGTAGCACGAAGGGTGATGTCATTTATGTCAAACTACAGGATGTATGTCAGAACGTTGACTGATCTAATGTTGACGTGTCAAATTTTCAAAAAATTCTCAGTGAACTCAGATAAAAGATATCTCGGAACACCAGCTTCAATTCAATTTGACACACCGAAGTACATTATGTCACCACTGTCATGCTTCATGAATGCTCTTACAGTTGGATGACAGTGACAGGGGAGGATTCTTCAATTCATCATACAAGCATTGTGTAAGAAATACTTTTATGCAAATAGCAAAGAGTGAGAAATTTACATGGAACATACAGTGGCCATAACTTCACAGAACTGTTGATAATCAAAGAGTGGAATCAAATAATTTAATCCAGACATTTTTTAGGCCCAAAAAGTTTACATGCCGCAAAATGACGGATGGGGAGACCGGGGCACTGTGGTACAACGTCTTTTTAGAATCAGGTTTTATCAGCAACCCAATGCTTTTGATTTGCAAAGAAGCTGTATGCAGCACTCTTTCATAAACCAAAATTTCTGCGATTTGACACAAGTATGTAAGAAAATATTTGCATTTAGTTTTTGTTCTTGAAAAGAAATTAATCAACTCGGAATTGGATTTTTATTCTAGGTGTAATATTTTACTTTGACACTGCAAGTAAAATATTTTTCCCAAAAAAAAAATGCTCGGGAAATTTTTGGGAAATTTTGTGGAATTCCAGAATTGACGAGTAACTCGCGAGAGTTAATCTCACATGGAAAGGTACCTTAACACGCGTAAGAGGTCACAGTATGCGGCTACCAGGTGACCACTGAAGTCGCGACATTAACTTTTAATCGACCATTAAGCACGTTTTGACCAGTGCCAGCTGCAAGCTAGGGCAGTGTGACCAAGTCTCTATTCCCTCTAATCACCTCATTTGCATATCAAGAGACCTGTTAACAAAGCGGTCCTGACCGCCGGGCGCGGATCCCCTGGGGCCGGGCTTTGACCCCGACGACTGCCGTCCGAGTCGAGCCCGGGTGGGTTGCAATGGTGCGTTTGACCCCGTGCGACCCCCGGGATTCAATGTGTCTGTCCCTTTCCCCCTCCCCCTTACTTACAATGCATGTCGCGGGAGGGTGCGGGCCCGAGGGGTTCGAACCCAACCCTAATATTTGATTTGGTCCACGCGCCTGGTCGCGTGCCCATTGAAAGTGGAACAGAAGGGATTTCCCCCTGCCACGCTTGGCGGCGCCCAACCCCGGCAGATGGGAGACGAGCACCCTCGGACCAGACCCCCTTGCCATTATATGCTTCTGTATAAATTACGCAATGCCAACAGCTGACGATTTAGGCTCATGGTCCTTAAGGGCTACTGCATGCATCGCAGGAAATAAAAAGTTGTTCTAGACTGTCGGGAAAATGCTCCAGATTCAAGCTATATATGGTGTCCAAAACATGCTAAGTCTGAGATTTGGGGACCTAACCGGTTCAAAGGACTACATAGTATGCCTTTTTTCAAACCAAGCACAAAATGAATTACAATTTTATTTCTCAGCAGTTGAGGATTTTTGGAAAACATTTCACTGAAATTTGCAATATTCCAGTACACCCATACCTCGTTTTACGGCCTCTATACGTTCCAGAAAAGTAGGCCGTATAGCGAAAAGCCATATAACGAATTAATTATCACCATAGAAACCCGTGCAATTCAGTTAGATCAGTTCCAATTTTTTACAAAATAATATATTTTTTAGTTCATAAAGCATTTGATTTTTTTTATTTTCTATGAAAGTTCTTACAGGAAAATAAAAGTACAAAACAATGTACTAATAATAAACGTTAATTTTAAAAAATCACATGCACATACTGTATACATATAATGAAAAACAAGGATATTATCGATAGCATTTAATATATCGAGTCTTTTTTCTTTAATTCTTTCTAAATTTATTTATTCTTGATGTATTGTTTAATTTATTTAATTAAATCTTTAGTCATCCCCTAGTTAATGAAAAAAGATTTTAAAAAATGTGTATGCAACTGTGCGTTTCACAGTTCCAGCGGCGAGGTGTTTGACTGTTATGCGCATGCGCACATGACACCATGTATTTTTGGCCGTATAACGAAACATTGTGGACCGTATATCGAAAATGTGTTATAATTAAAAAAAGGCCGTTATAGCGAAAGGCCGTATAAAGAGCGACCGTATATCGAGGTATGGGTGTATATATATATATATATATATACATATATATATGCCAATTTTTTCTATAATTAATCATCCTACCAAAAGCAAGTAATGCAACAAAATTTAGGTGGTAACTTAGACAGGGCTTTACTAAAAACAAGTAGTACTTAGTCACGTGATCGTTACAAGTACTGGTTACCACGCTGTAAACAGTTCAAAAATCTCTAACAGTAGTGCAGGAAAAATGGTGGCGTAACTTCCGGAAAAATCGTTTATTTCTGGAATAAAAGGTCGCTGCTTTGTTTGCTTTTTTTTGGCGATTTCTGGGTTTGTTACATGAAAGGGACGAGTCCATGCTTGATATTTCAACATCATCACACTGACTAGGAGGAATTAATGCCTTGGAGTATCGATCGGTCCAGATCTACCCCTTGCAATGTCGAGTTAGGGTAACGTTAATAAGGCAAACGTTAACCACGTAGGGCTTAATGAATTTGCCGTTCAAATCGATACACAGCGTCCATATATACATCCCCCCAATATGGATTTTCCATTTTAAGAGTGGACACAAAGGCCTGTCTGGGGTGTGCCCGCTCGATTTCGCTCCTGAATTTGCAACGTTCTGTGAAATTGCAAAATTGCAATGTTCTTCTTCCGCCCACTTCCTCATACAATATTTAGCCAGAGGTTGGACGCATGATTTCAGCACGATGGGAATATTGAACTTCTCTCTGCAACCATCTCTGAACATGGCCTTAAATAGCTGCTAATAAGTTATTAATTTTTTCCCAAACGTCAACCCCACCAAGTCCTTTGTTGAAAAAGTGGCGGGTATTTACAACGTTTAGAAACTTGGAAAAACGTGGAATAAAGTTAATAAACTATGCAGTTGAGTGGTTGAGGTTTAAGAGTCAGAAAACAACTAATGTAAGGGTGGGCTAAAACATTACTGAGGGGAATTCCCACAGTTATTCATGTAAAAGAAATGGAAAAGTGGAGGAGACAGGCTAAGCAAAACACAAAGGCTACTAGGCTAACTAAAGGCTAAAGGCTTACTAATTCAAAGGTGACCAATTGTCCTTCTTTACCCAAGTAACACACAACGTTGGCCCAACCGTTGGATTTTAGTTGGCAACTTTGGCGAATCATTGGCATTTGGCAGCCAACATTGGCCTAACGTTGGAAAATGGTGAAGTTGCCAATCTTGAGTTTTTTGTTTTCATTTTAATGTTGGACAAACGTTTTCATATGGTACAGTTGCCAATCATCGGTTTTATGTTAGCATTTAACGTTATTTATATACAAGGTGGGCCAATAAAAAGTAAGCCAACTTTATAAAAATCATAAAATGGTTATTTGTTAACGAAATTTATTAAAAATTTGTACATGTGTACTATATACTATACAAAAAATTCCTTATTTCAATTTGTGTTCATAGTTAGCACCTTTTTCCGGAAACAGTTTCAAAAATTGCCTAGCACTGTAATTTTTCGTTTTACGCAACAACAAAAAAACTTATCGGGGTTCTTTTTTCTTCAGTGAACGCCATTTTGATAGACAAATTCGACTGATTACGTCATTAAAAAAGAATATGAACGAGGGCACTTTGAAAGTAAAGAGAAGAATTTTATAAAGTTGGCTTACTTTTCATTGGCCCACCCTATACATATGTATGTATTGCCAATGTTTTACCAACACTGGCCCAACAAGTGTTAGTTACTGGGGTAGGAAGGACAGTCCTTCTTTTGTAAGTTCTGACCTCCCTCGAAAAGTGTCTTTAGCTCCTAGGAAAAAATTGATTGTATGCATTGATTTCCATTTGTTCAAGATTGTTATTATTTTTTATTTAGGATTAGGAAATGTTTGTGTGGGATTAAATTCAAGAAAATCTCTCGTCAATTTCCATATATTCATACTCCAAGAAAGAAATTATGGGTTTATGATAACTGAAGTATGATACAAATTATTTATAGTGTATCTGGTTGTAGACTGACCTTTGTCAGTGTTAAATTTTAAATTAATTTTTTTATCCAAAAACTGCTGGTTGGAGTCTTGAGAAAGAATTGTTGCGCTGTGCATGCGCATATAGCCTATGGCGTGTGCCACAGAGAGAACAGAAACGAAGTGTTTCACTTCTCGTGACGTTCAGGCCAATTTGCTCTACCGCGCCTATAGACGTTTCACTTCAAAAATGAACATATCACTTGTTCAATTTACGTTGTTCTGCGCTGGAACTAATGCAGAAGTTGAAAGAGGTTTTTTTTTTCTCAATCGCTAATGATTTTTGGATAAGTGAGAAATCGAGATTAAATGTTGATATTCTAGCTGCAGCACTTGTCGTAAACTCCAATAAAATCTAATACACGCCCATACCTCGCTTTACGGCCTAGATACGTTCTGGAAAAGTTAGTCGTAAAGCGAAAAAGCCGTATAACGAATCAATTATTTCTGCATTGTGATTTTCATTTTTTTTGCCTTCTTAAACGAAGTGAAACCCATAAGTTGTTTTATTGTTATTCAAATCTGACCTTGTTTGTGCAAATTGGGGTAACTTATCACATTTTTTGCCCATTTTCTTTAATTACAGCATTTTTTTGGATGTCATAACGAAACATTGTGGGCCGTAAATCGAAAAACTGCCATAATTAAAAAAGGCCGTTATAGCGAAAGGCCGTATAAAGAGTGGCCGTATAGGTGTATTGCAAGAAATCAGGGTTTTCCCCTGATGAGTCAAGGCTTCTAGGTGATCAGCTTGTTTTGCAGATACCAATCAGGGAATACTAAGCGCTTATGCATTGTGGTTTTCCGCCCACCTGGTAATTTGGATTATACCTTCTTGGATTTGTTCGCATTTTTTTCTTTGGCAATTTATAATAGATATGAAGAGAGGAAGGAGCACGGTCGCAGCAGATTTTTAGAGGAACTATCATGGCATTTGCCTGGAAACAACTGTGGAAAACCGCGAAAACCAGTCATGATTACCGACCCGGGAATTGAACCCAGGCCTCCCGATTGAAAGGCCGATAGCGTTACCACTACCCAACCTAGTTCGGAGAATACCCCAATGTCATTATTGTCTAGCCATACATTAGATTTTTGGCAATATACAACACATTGTCATATTTTAATCAAAAAAGAGAGCATTAGCACGACAAATTGTTCAACATGGAGAAATGACAACTTTGAGGCACTTATTCATATTAAATTTCATTTAAAGAAGTACACTTTTAGCATTCTTGATGTGATATTTTATTTGACCTGAAGTTTGTCTACACAGTAGGGTTAAGGTTATTAGACAGGCAATGGTAGAATTGACTCTATAATCACACTAGAATTGAACAATGAGGATACCCTATGACTGATATTTGAACAGGGATGAAATAATACCCAAATCAATACTTGACGATGATTATCAATAAAAAACTATCAGAATTCAGAAGGGCTCAAGAAGGGTGCACATGTGAAGTGCTTTGCAGTGTTATGATTCTGTAATGCAACGTTTCTAGCCTCTCTACAGCCATATTTCCTTATTAAACAGGTTCTGTCTGATGTCATGTGTGTTTAAATGTGAAATGTGTACTAAATTGTTATGTAGTTTTGTATTAAATACATTAAATTAATAGAAGAAGAAAAATGTATTAACAGGGCAATTATTGGTTTGTAAATGTAGTTAATAATAGTGGCATTCATTAATTAAAAGGAACAAAGAAAAGTAATAGAAATCTACTAATACTAATTTCGATACTTATATGATCAATAATATAATTCCACATATGAAATTCATGAATAAAATACAGAAGGGCAAGGTTTGAAATATCATGTGTTGTGGACGGATGTGGCAAGAACACATAATTTAGTGTTTTTGCAACAGTCTTTGGGCTCACTTGGGGCAGCTGATTCCATAATAACATGTAAATTATATGTACATTTTATATAAACATAGACTTTTTTAAGTGTGTATTGGTTCCTTTAAAGATTATTCTTAAAACTCACAAAAATTGAAAAATTAAAACATGTCATGCACATTTCAAACACAATTACGTAGGTCTACAGGTAAATGTTTCACAATACTATTTCATATATATTTTAATGATATGTTGAATTCTTATCAGCTATATCAATATGAAATATATAAATACTAAATATAATTTAAAATGCTAAATCTGTAATAAAAGATTGTAACAAATGCACTGTTTTAATCATTTCTTCGTTGCTACACATTTCGATCAATAACATATTTTTGACAACTCAGCATTATGTATTTTCTTTTTAAAAATATATTTTTTTAACCAAGTATTTTATTACATGCCACCATCATCGTATCACTGTTTCAACATGATTTATTCACAAGTATTTAACATGTGACATTTGATAAGTAATGTCAAATGTAAAATTACTCCATCACACACCCTTTCATAAAGTTAAAGAGTGAGAGCGCAAAATCCAATTATTCTCTTTGTCTTACACTCTAAAGATTTTTAGCATTATCTCAAAAAGATGAATGGGAATGCACCCATAAAATCTAATTAAATTTTTCCAGAAAATCTCAGGGTGAGGAGCTTGGCACTGCCGTTTGTGATTCGTTAAAAAAGTCATCTTTCTCATTACATTTCGCACCCTATAATTGGATTATTTCTAGCAGATCTAATAAGACCAAACTTATTTCTCTAAATTATCCTAAAGTGAAGCAACTGAGTGAAAATCCAATTTCCTACAAAAAAATCGTTAATTTATTTCTCACTAAGCTTGCCTGCAATATCTATATAAGTTTGAATTTCTATCGATTTATAAAATGCTAAATAAGGACCTACTTGAAGTGCAAATTTTATTAAAATAAATCTTTTAGGGAGAATATAATTCAAGGTGCTAATCTAATTGGAATTTTGAATTTAGTGAAATAGTTTTATTAAAACTATTAGTTTGTGAGTATGTCTGTAGAATTCAAACTCGCCTATGGCATATAAATTAGCAACAACTTCAATTCCTTCATGATTTATTATTAATCAACTAATTTTGCTAAATGGTCGAAACATAGACGAAAGTTACCTTATTATGTATTGTAGAAATAGTATTGCTATGTCTAATATACTTATCCTAAAGTATGTATATTCCAACATTAGTTTAATCTATAATTGGCAGTGTTTAATAACTTATTTTACTTGCTTTTTGACATGTGAAGTTTATGTTACTGGCAATCTGAAATCATTTACACGTGGCTCATGTGCCAAACTTGCAACTGCCAACAGGCAAGGTTTTGAAACATGTGGCAATATGCAAGGTTTAAAACATATTACATTTTCTTGTATCGTGTATACATTTCTATGTATATGTACAATTCGCACATGTAGACAGACGCCTTTCGAGCATGTTCTTAATATATACATTAAATAAACACAAAAATAACATATTGATTATTTGAGATATTGCACTAATACTTAAAATCATCACTTCATTTAGCAATGTTGTTAAAAGTATATTTTATCAAGAAAAAGTATGTTAGATATGGAACATTTCCTAAATTTTGAAATATTCGATTTTTTTAACAATGCATTTGTCAATTTATACGTCATTTGTATTTATCAAATTTACTTATAAATAGTAGAAATATTTTGTAACATGTTTTTAAATTCAAGTTAAAAATGGCAGCACATATGCATAGGAAGTAGTTTCGTGTTGTAACTGTTTTTTCCCAACAAATCATATGGCTGACCATTTCGAAAATCCCTTGGCTAGATTTGGGTCAAATTAGTTGCTTTCATAAAACGAAAAAAACATGGACTGGCGCAATACAATACTGCTTCTGATCCCTCCCAGAAAATCAATATGGCCATGAAAGCATTTCCGCTTATTGGCACGCTTAGACCTGGTCATTCCAGGTTATAATCGTTTGTGAATATCCAAAAAACGTTTAGGGAAACAGCTGCCAAAAAACTGGTTTTTTCCGAATTTTGATTTTCAGAAAATGAACATCATGAAAAAAATTAGTAACAAGATGGCTGCTTATGCGCCTAATAATTAAATTTAAAAAAAGAGGGTGCTAAGGAGCTACTAACGATGCTTGAAATATTGTATGAAAAATATTTTCTATATGTAGTAGACATACTGAATGTAATGTAATTTTTGGCACAATGATCAAAATAAACAATTTACTATGTCGTATACCTGCAATGTTAATATGATCCTATCAATTTTCAAAGTTCTTGGATGAAAATCATAGAATTGCAGGAAATTATTTTGCTTAAATTTTTCCTTCTGCGACCAAGTCTAGTTTTTAGAAAAATATTATCATTTCAGCTAAGGTGCTTACTTTGGTTGTAATGCGTTTTTAATATATATATATATATATATATATGTTAGCAACCTGTTGCCTTTAGCTAGAAAAAATGTCTACTTCAAAATATGTCTATTGTGGTTCAAATATGTGGACATTATTACAAATATGCTTTCCAACTGTACACTTTGGTTGCATTTCCTAGATAAAATGTTCGAAATATAACGAAATTTGCATATGGATATTTACAATTATACATCCTGACAGCATCTGAGATGAATTTCAGTTAAATTTAGAAATGCACTCCCGTTTTAACCAGTGAATATATTTGCAAAATTTATTTTAGAAGTCATTTTTCTGACAGCTGTTGCATCAAAAATCACCGTTATATATTAAAAATAACAATAGACGGAAGAGATGTAAAACTAACTTCATATCACGTTTCATACAGAATCATTTCCATATTTGTAACAAAACTTAAAATGAAATTTTTTAGAACACCAGCTGTTGGTACTTTCTCTAATATTGTTGGAAACAGAGCATTGATTTTCTAAAACAAGAGTATATCTTTTGAACAGGTACGAGCATTTACTCACGAGGGGTTTTCACCACCAGTAACCTTACAAGCCCCAAAGTTGATACCCGAAATTACCACAAAAATCACATAAATGCAATTGTTACATTTGGGGAAAAAAGCCCCAGAAATAAATTCCATATAATTTCAATTCTCGTACCATTTTCCATTCTTTCATTGCTAAATTATCTCTAAAAACTGGAGTTCTAGTAGCCAAGAAGTAATTAAAAAATGCTGATTAAATAACCAAAATAATTTTCACGCCAACTAAAATAGTTTCAAAGGGCTAGGTTCAAAATCTAGCCATTGCAAGTAGGGAGTTCCCTAATTAATCAACGCAGCAATGTCACCTACCTGTCCGGATCCCGTTTCAGCCGTCACTCCCGGAGTCGATTCCACTTGGTCCGACGTTCGGTCGCAGGGTCATGGGTCGCCAGGGCGTCGACCAAACACACCTGGGCGTCGGCCGGGGTCAAAATGGCGATCACAGTCGGATGAAAACAAATTCAAGATGGACGCCACTCTGGGAGCATCGTTCTGGCGAGCCAGCGTTCGGCAAACGAGAATGCCGCTGTTTTCTCTCTCTCCCTGTGCCGTGCTTTTTTTTTTCCTCCGAGATTTCCAGGGGTCAGCACGGCCTGCTAGCCCGGTGTAAATCCATGCCCTTCGGCAGCCCGGGTTCTCCTGTTGCCGTCCTCGCTCCTGGTCGAGTCCACACTGGCGGCGCCGGCCACGTGTGACGTGCACGGCCAGGGGAGCGGCGTGGGTTCGGGGGGAGGGGCCGGGTCAGATTGGAAGCGGTCGAGGGCCGCCCTTCAACCACCCCCCTGCTCCCGACGGCTTTGCACGGAACACGCCGCTTATTGATCCGCTGCACCGACGGGGGAAAAACGGCTGCCGGTCCGTCTCCCTCGCCGTACAGGGTGATCACTGGCGCCGCAGCAGTGTGACAGTGGCGGAGACAATGGAACCAGTTTCGCCGCACCTAGTATAAGGTTGGAGTGGCCTGTGTCCCTAGCACGCGTACTCTGGAAATGATGCGAGGAAAAACCCTTTATACCCCGTTATGTCTTAATTGTTATGTTAAATAGATATTTAACGATGAACTATAGGCTAGTTGGTAATAAAGTGAAATTTTCTTCAAATATAAAACGCGCTGTGATTTTTCATTATGCCGCGTTTCATTGCCATAATTTTTGAATTACGCTGAACCACAATGAAATGTACTGAAGAACTCCTTTAAAATAAAGTACTTCAAATTGAGCCAATAAAGATAAATACGAGTGAAGACAGCTACACTGAGTCATGAAAAGTAGAACCCAATAAAAAAATTACAACTTCATGAAAAATACTTCTAGAAAGGAAGTTTGGTACTATGAAGTTATCGGGCCTCAATTTACAGAAGCTATGTACACAATGTCAGATCGGATCCATCATACTGACCTAACCTAACCTATCCAAAACTAGGTTAGGTTAGTATGGTGGATCCGATCTGGCATTAATTGTATTACGCGCCTCTGTAAATTGATGCCCGATAACTTCATAGTACCGGAAATTTTGCTGTGTTTTACTTAAATTAGTAGAGATACAAATTTGCGTATGTAAAGAAAGAAACATTTGGGAGAGATGTTGATGGTGAAAGGCACTTTCCCAAATGCCCAACATTTAGCAAATCGGTGATGGTGTATGTTGGTGTTTTTGCACTCGATCGAACTGGAATTAATTTTGTTGAACCCGGAGTTAAGATCGATGGAAAATATTACAGGGATGAACTTTTGACCAAAAAACTTCTTTTGGACATGCGGCAAAACTTGGATTTTTTCATTTTTCGATCGCAGTGCTCGAGAAACAGTTCAACTGCTGCAACGGGAAACGCCACAGTTCGTCCAACCCAACCATGCACTGGCCACTAGCCAGTCCGAACTTGAATCCAGTGGAATACAACATTTGGAGAGTTCTCCAGGATATGGCTTACAAATTGAAGATTTATAATATCGAAGACTTGAAACTATGAATTAAGAAAACTTGGACTGAACTAGACCATCAAAGAATGGCGCGTTAGACTCCAGGCTTGTGGAAAGGCTACCGTAGAACATTTTTAGCACATTTAATATAATTGATTTTTGTTTCTACACTATTGTTCTATTAAGTGCCAAATTTCATTTAAATCGAAGCCTTTGGGTTCTACTTTTTTATGACTCACAGTGTAGTTTATGACATTGAATCGCAGAATTTCAGTGGCATGATTCTTGACGTAACACTACATCATTAATTTAGTCTTCCAAATTTTATCCTTCCCGACTAGAAACCAATTAAAATTAGCTTTGGTTGCTGTCAAAAGTCGAACATTGAACCTTTATCCCCATTATTTTAATATTCAAAAGTCAAATATTAAAATCATGCGTTCCATGAAACTTGAACATAATTCACTATTGTAGTTTTTTTTAATTCAAATTGAACATAATAAACTAGTTGTCTTCACTCACATAGTACCTGTATCCTATTGGCTCAATTTGGAGTCCTTTATTTTAAAGGATTTTTTTTTCGTTTCATTGCATGTAGTAATTGTGGCCGTAGTGTGGCGATTAATTGATTGGATAAGCATCATTAATTAGTATTGCTCGTTTCGATAATTACATGACGTAATTTTAATTCAACAATGATGATACTGTTATTTGTGTTAAGTTTCACGCACGATTTACATATTAACAATCCTCAACCCAATCAGATTGCATCCAGATCTATAGAACAGAGGCAAAACAGTGTCACAGGGGGCCAATTTTGTTGACATTTTAATATTACATGTGAGCTCTCATTGGCTTATTTTTGAGTGCTCATTTGAAAAATCGTCCAACGTCTAATTTAATGTTTCCCGCCAATAACGTACGTAAAAATGCGCCAAAGGTCTTACTTACATTGGTGGGAAAGAATATTTTTTTTCAAAAAATGTGGTAGTTTGCCCGCGTAAAGTTATTGGGTTTGGCATTCTAGAAATCATATTCGTCAATTTCATTATTTAATCTAATCAAAGGAATTCTTGCTTACAGAAGGAGCTGTTTTACATATATACATACTATATGCAACCTGATTGGATCATTAGCTCGATGAGGGTCATTCTTAACGTAAATTTAACGTATAGCACTTAGCGGGAAAAACTTAGGCACTGAAGTGCCCAAGTAAATTAGGCGAAAGTAAATTTAATTTAATTGCAATGTGTTCCATTTAAATAAAAATAATAATATGTTCTGCACATTCAGTGGAATGCCATCATGATTTGCAGAAAATTGTTGAAATGTGCAAGTTGGCACATACTCTAATCATCATCTTAAGGTGCGTTTCCATGAGAGAAACTCTTAAGGGGTGATCCATTAATTGTCACACTTGTTTGCCTCTTTTTAAACACCCCACCCCTTTGTCACAAATTTTACTACACCCCATCCATAATGATGTCACAACACGTCGATATCTTCTCCCCCCCCCCCAATTATTTTTTAATAATTCTATATTCCTTTATAATTTTATCGGGAAGAAAGTTTTAAGTCACTACAGGACCCAAATCTTTTTTCCCGACTGCTATTCACAATTTCAAATGTTAAAAAAATTAAAAAAAATTACCACATTTTTTACCGTTTGAAATAAATTTTGATTGTGTGATGTCACATTACTGAACCACCCCCCACCCCTTGGTCACAATT
>JAQGBW010000726.1:0-35267 GCA_034698625.1 Julus scanicus | reverse complement strand
CCTCGACCTGGGAGCGAACCCAGCATCTTAGGATCGAGAGGCAAGCACGTAACCCACTCGACCATCGGCGTCGGCCCTTTTTATATTTTACCAATTCAGTTTGAGATTTGTAAAATTTCTTGGAATTCAGGGAAGAAGGATCTATCCACAAGTATTCGCCCCCTTCCCTATTTACGGTCTTGCATATTGTTTTTTTTTAAACTACTTAACAGTTAACAATTATCATATTTATAATATTCCAATGTCGTCAGCTAATATTTCGGCCATCTTGCAATATCACTACAGTTACATTTTAACAGTTGGCTAACGGCTATTTTTTTAATGCATGACTCTATAATAAAACAAGCGTAAATTCCCAAGAATAATTTAAGATAAACTTCAGTTAACGTCATTTGAACGTCCTCGACATTTACACACAATATCCTTCCTACACCAAAAGCTTTTTCCCAGAAAAATCCTTTATCAACATATGTTACGCAAATGGCACATCAGGAGTAGATATCAATATCAACAATGACGTATTCCAATAAAACAAGGAAAAAACGTAGTGTTAAAAAGTTGTTACATAGTAACTCAACGTTGCACTATTTGAAAATCAACAGCATCTGTTAGCGTATTAAAACATTGATGATGAAATTTAAATATTAAGCATTACGAAAATGCACTTGCAAAGGGTATTCATAAAGGACAAACAGTATTACAATTTTGAAAATCTACTAAGTGGCTCCACCCCTTATACCATTACCAAATACTATAATCGATACATCCTTCACCTTCCCTTACCCATATCACATTTTTGATTTTATCTACATAGGAAAACTTTTCAAAAACCACGCTTTAGGCTAACAAAACTTCCAAAAACAAGTCATGTTGGCCATGAATTAATTGCAAAAGATATTAACTGCCAATACCGTTTCCAAGAAAATGTTTTTCTAAAGAGTTATTATAGTTAGTGGCCTAAATTAGAGCTAAAGGCTCATACGCCACCAGGGGTTACTGAAACTGCTCGGCTTTACGAAATTGTAGCAGTTTGGCACTTTGTGAATTAGGGTTCAGTAGAACATGTCTTAAATGCATCCTGTGTAAATGAATAACCTCTCTAAAAGCATACAATGTGCTCCTGATGAAACAGCTGCTGATGCACAACAGTTTTTTAAACAGAATTTTTACAAAAATGGAACTTGAATTCAATTCAACAATGCTCTATGGTAGGAGAGGTCGTACCCAATCATTGGTAAATTGATTTTTTTTTACTAAATCTGGACTTTCGCCAGAAAGGCTATTATTCCATCGTTTAATCGCATACAAAAAGAAAGACCATTAGTAAGCATCCGTCTTGGCACGAAACTTGGTCAAAGATTTAAGTGATTATGTCTATTCCTATAGTGGTCGTTAGGCGTTAAAATATGGGAAACAAGATGTGAATTACAAGAAAGATTAAAACGTTGGAATAATCCCATTGATAACTTTTCACGTCTGGACCTTAACGTGTCCCAATTTAGAAAGTGAAGCATTTCTGTCACACTCGTGGAATGTTGGTAACTGCCCTACGCTGCATGGACCATCTCTATATCCTTATTAAAATGAACCATCCTGTGAGGGTTCCAATTAGGAGAGCGCAATATTCCAACACAGAGCGAATCAAAGTTGCATAGCCAGTTTCAATTACATTTTCTGCACTAAGTTCGAACAGAATTGCAAGTAACTATCAACAGAAGACGCCATGCAATATTACCAGGAGTATTACAGGGGGAAATACCAAAGAGAAATTGGTTCAACGAATCATGACTTAGTGGCATTCAATTGCAAGGTGTCAATTCTCCGAAAACTCTTTATAAAAAACAACAGTTTTTGAATAGTAGCCCGGCCTTCTCTAATCGCCAGCCAATCACTATATATAAACCCGTTTATAAATTGTAATTTTAAACACAATAGTTACAAATCAGAATCGTTAGTGGCCGAAATGTTAAGTCTTGCCTTATGTCAGGTGATTCAAAGAGAATAACGTCTTTTTCAAACAGTGATTCCAAACATTTCGTCGAGTGATTCAATGGAAATTACAATTTTAAGAATTTCTACGAGGAAACTATTTCTACTATTAACTGTTTTACTAACTGTATTTAATACTGTCACCAATTCAACGACTTGCATAAAAGGTAAGCCTTATTTTATTATTTTAAAAAAACTTAATTTGCATTGTTAAAAATATAACATTAACTTACAATTGCAAACCGTTTCAGTTGAACACACAGAAATTATCAACAACGGTGGAGTTAGACGTGCTGTAACAATGAACAAATGCGTGTCCTTGTCATCGGCATACGCTATCACGTATGATACTATTAATTTATAATCCGTAATAAGCACTTAATATAGATGCTGTTACATATGAGGATATTTCCATTATAAACAAGATATTAGACCAAAATAACTATGCGACTGCATGCGATTGTTTGTTTGGCAAATTTTGTTTGGAGCAAAATTTAAAATGTTGATTATACATTCGAGCCTAGAAATTATTTTTGTCCTAGAATATATTTCACAAAAATCACTTTCAAATTTAAAACCTTGATAGACATATCCAAGCAGACAACGTTAACAATGAATACTTCGTTTGTTTCTGTTTTGTTTTGTTGCATGATATTAGTGGGGATGATTTCAACAAAGTAAATGAATACTGATAAATGATAGCCATTATGAAACTCCAAAACGATAGATTGGAGCCTTTATTACCTTTATTTTGAAAGGTAGGGTGTTCAGAAAATGTGTTGGCCCATCGCATAAATTACCAAGCACCCGTCTCGCTACTAATTCCCCATTTCTTCCCATATTTTTTGATTAACTGAAATTTCCTGACCTATTCTTATAGGTGATTAACACAAATTTAGGCACAATTCCCTACTTTCCCGAGGTTTTAAAAATTCAAGTAAATTTGGGACTGGGACACATTTCTTCTAGCTGGTGTCCATTTCCCCTTTCACTGACCTTTAGAAACCTAAAAATATCAGACCCCCTCCCACCCCCTCTTGAAGACGAATATGCACTGTTTACATTTTTGTCTTAAACTAATATTACAAGTAATTGCGCATTTTTCTTTGTTTTATGTAAAAAAAAATCTTTGTAGAAAATTACAGCATGTAACATGAATACCGCAATTTTAAACTTTTTACAGGTTTTTTTTTAAAAAAAATGTCCCCAGATATACAGTATATTGTGTTGACAAAGCTTGGTCAATATACGGACACTCAGATAATCATAGTTCTACCATATGTATATTTTATGTTTTTAGACACGCCCTGACGAGGTCTTTGGCATTTATATGAAATATCAGAATTGCAATAAACATGGTTTAATCGAGGGATGATTTCAAATGGATAAATAATTTTGTTTAATTTGGCAATTATAGATCGGAGGTGGTGTTGCAACCGACTCAACCCAGATTTCGGATGGAAGAACTGTGTTGTTGCAAAGTGACCGATTCAATCGACAGACATATACACATCGGAGATGATTTAGTAAACTACAAGGAGATTTTATCCTGTGGATGTGGGACTTGCGAATCATAATGATTTCAACTTTTTCAGAAATTAGATCTCCTTGCATACATTGTTTGTTACCTGCATAACACATACTCGCTATTTACCGCACACAATACTCAATGAACGAGAGAGAAAAACTTTTCACATCTTCATGAACTTGTTGCAGTTTAAAAATTAAAACATACATAATAGAAACTGGGTAATCCATGACAAGCTACACATACAAAACACTGACTTTTAGAAAGTGTTTTTGGGAATTTCAATATGTAACTAGTAATTTTTGTGACATTTATACCTCAAATTTCCGCTTATTATCATCCTTAAATACCAAAAATTCCAAAAGCATCCAACTTTGAAAAAGAAAACTACGATGAACGCGTCACCTGTCGCTACGGTGATACTAAACTGGATTAGATATTGCATTCCAAAGAAATTTGTATTCCTCCCACCAATGTATATATTACAAATTTACACAACAAGAAACCTCAAGAAGACATTTGGGCAAAATCCCGTTATTAAGATCAATTATTTTTTGTACTTGATTTGTTTTGCAAATATTGTAATAATATTCATATTCGATATCGGACCAAAACTCATGTTGTTTGCAAGATAAAACGCGCACAGTTACATATAAATGTTATTGTAAATTTTAAAGTAAATAAACTAGAAGCACCAGGACATGTTTTTGTGGGTTTTCTTCCGTAATAAATAATAATGAGAAAAACAAAATATATAATTAAAAATGATAGTACAGTATTGTGTAGCCAAACAGGCTTTGTAGTTATATATAAGATAAACTTCCCTCAATTAAAAAACAATTATAATTAAAGTTAAACCCAAAACAATAGACCCTACACTTAATAAGGGGATTTTACAAAAGAACATCCCAAAAATTCCTTCAAAAACGTACTTATCCCCGTCAAAATGGTGTCCATTTCGATTTCACGTAAATTTCCTGACCTCAAATGGAAATTCCAGCATAAAATTGGTGTTTAACACAAAGTTAAGCATAGTTCCTGACTTTCCCGAGGTTTTAAAAATTCAAGTACATTTTGGACTGGGGAGACATTTCTTTTGGTGTCCATTACCTTTTTCGCTGACCTTTAAAACTCAATTAACCAGAAAATTCAAAAACTGAAAAATGACATCATTAGTGGACGTCCATAATGGCTACCCCCTCTCCCCTCTTGAGGACATCCTTTTTGAATGGCCCATTACGTCGCAATTGCACGGTTTGACTACCACGTACGCCATCTGTCGTTAAATGTAGCATGTGAATAATGCAATGTCCATGAAAAGCAAAATCTACTAGGGAATTCCATTGCATTAGTATAATGAATTCATATGCGCAAATGTAATTAGTCCATTAAACGCAACCTGTTATTATATGTAATTAATTATATGAGGCTGTATGGCAAATATGCAACGAATTAATCAGGAATAAATTATTAGTTGCAATGCATTCGATGAAAATATTTAATGAAAGACAATGCACTTCTATGAGAAAAAAATTACTAAATCTACCATAAAAGCGGTGTTATGAACTACAAGTGGACGTTGATTTCTGAAAGATATGTTATACGAGCAATATCTCGTGCAACATTCCACATTTTGGTTGACAGATTAGCTTTATTCACTTACCAAGTGCACACAAAATTGAAACTTAAGTTTGGGATAAATATGTTTTCACTTGTAATTTCTAAGACAATAATTCTGCCAGAAAATGCACTTCATTTTCGGCAAATATTCGATGTTTAGATGGCATGTGATGTGCATCACAAGCGCCGCTAACCACTAGGGTATCGTGGCACCGTCACAACTGCCTTATAATCGGCTTTGCTCACCCGTTTAATTGCACTCATAAGTTTAAATATCACAATGGAACCACATTTATTTATCATATATTCCCAACATTTACAAACAGCCTCAGGCGGCACTCCCACGAGGTCTTTTATCATTAACAACACAAGAGAACTTCATTAAAAACAAATCGCCGTGACGCGGCTATAATTATGATTGGGGATAAAAAAGAACATGGGCGGATCGCAGGATGATATTAATGGATAGGGAAAAAATTTCCAAATTTAATACCACTAATAAAACCGTGACTAGAATACACGTGTGTATGAGCCGAACGCAATGCCAGTCTTTAAATACACCGAGGAAAAAGAAAACGGAATGTAACAGTTTGCTTAATTAATGCACCATCTTTCCAGTTCAAACAGCACTCCGATGCCATACTATTTGCTGAAGAGGTGGAGCAGTTCCTGCGTATAGTAGAATTAGGTGCTAAAACCAAATGCCAAAACTCTACTGTAAAGGCAAGCTAATAGTTGTTTTTTAGAGTCTTTCAAGGTACTTTGAGGCTACCATCAGAGATCAATGTCGGAGTCCTAACAAAATCGACCCGACACTTTTTCAGGAGGACAGAAGCACCCTCGTAGAATTTTTAAAACTTTGAGACTTATTCCTGGCTTTTTTTAAAAGAAATTCTAATTAAGCAAGCTCAACTAGTCTAATCCCAATCATTTAGGGACAATTTTATAAATTAGGGAGACACCCTAATAATAATGTCGCTAGTTAAATTTAGTCTTGTATTTTTAAATAAGAAACTTCCACAAAAAAAGTAGGCAACGTACAATTTCTACACTGGTTCATCTAAAGGAATCTCATATTGTTTGATAAATAAATATTTCACAAACTACGCTAGCCAAATTAGCGATTGGCTCAGACAGGAAAAAAGTAAGAGACCAGCGCGGGTGGAATTGCAGTAAGGTAAGAATGCAACAGCAAAAAACTTGCCTGTAAACGTCGCTCGGCACTAACGATATTTGTCGCACAAACTACGTCCTGGGCCAAATAGGTAAGTAACTACTCCAACCTGATGCAGCCTGTGCATCGAGGACACCACCTGAAATTATTCAAAAAAATCCCATTTAATGAAAAGAAGAAGTGTAAGGACAAGTTACTTTTGAACAAAATGTTAAAGTTGTTTCAAGTGCTTATAAAAGCTCAAGATACATGAACTAAATTTATTTGTATGGAGAAACATGTCGATAATTACGTAAATTTTAGCAAAAAATGTTACCTTTTGCAATTATTTGAACTTGATGTTCCTCGTCTGGACTCAAACGCAAAATGGTGGTAAGAACAGGCACGAGTCGCTCTCGTTCATCCCCGGATGGCAGTGAAAAAAACTATGAAAAGAAATACAATGCGTTAGCAAGAATTTAAAGGGCTTAGCTTTCTGAATTTTTGCATAAAAAAAGTGTAGAAATGCTTACTTTGACAATTATATTTTTCACATATTCCATATTTGCAAGATGCTGTTCTCTTTCCTGGTTTCTTTCTAGCCTGTGTGGCAAATGTCGAATATTGAAATATTTGCGCGTACACTCTGACTGACACTTGCAATATACAATTTTACCTGCGAATTTCTTCCTTCAATACTCTTGTCTGTTCAGTCATTCTAGCGTTCGTTGCTTCACTTTCATGTAAAATCTACGCAAAAACAAACAACGCATCTTAAAAAATTGGAATCACTCTCTACGTTTAGTAATAAAACTGTTCAAAACACAAACTTCGGTTAAATGTTCGATTCGTTTTGCCGCAACAGACAGTTGTCCTTCCAATTTTTCTACTTCTGCAGTGCCAACACTGCTGGTGCCTACAAAATATAAATCCCATTTAAAATTAGTTATTTTTCCCTCCAAAAAAATATAGTAAAGAATAGTTCGAAACTTACTAAATTTGTCTTGATTTAGCAGCTGGTCGAAGGGAACAAACCCAATCGTTCCAGATGAACTTATCTTAAAAAAAGCAAAAAGTACACTAACAATGAAACGTAATGATAATTAAATGATAACTGGTAAAATCAAAACCAAATCATTAGCAAAATAATAATTAGTTGAACATCTTTCGCTACGTACACTAAAATTCTGATAAAGAAACTAACTAGGTATTCTTAATTTTTCAAAGTTTACAATAAATATTTTTTCGAGAAACTTCCCTACCTTCTGTGGCGTCCCAAAAACATTATCGGTGAATTCTGATCCCTAAACAGGAGTAATTCAAAGTTTAAAAACATGTCAGATCTTCAAGGAAAACACCTTATTTTTTAGTTCAAAGACTTGGATTGTTAAATAATAATTAAAAAACGTACTTCGCCTTCTTGTCTTTCAGTATTAAGAAAATCCACCATTAAGTCATCGTCCCTCGTTAAAGCAGCTGAAGTCGCCATTCGAACTTCTGCTACCTCCTTTTGCAATCTCACAATTTCATCGTTTGAAAGGTCCAACTTTAGTTGCAATTCTTCGAGCTGCTGTCTGTGTTCTTCGTGCAACGTGTCCATCTGCTCTTTCAAACTATTATTCAGACTAATCTGTTGCTGTTGTTGCAAGTTTCGAACTGTGCTCGCGTGTTCTTGTCGTTCGATTACCAATTCCTTTTGCAGTCGCTCCATCCTAATTTACAAAAAAACGATGATTTGCAGTATACGTAAAAAACCCTAGACTTGCAGCACCGAGGCAATTTTCTCTACCTCTGCTTCCAAGACATATCCTGCTCATTTTGACTTAACGCCAAATTATTGTGCCTATGCAGTAAATTATCGTGCTCTTCTTGCAATGTATCCAATTCTGTTCTCGTCACAGTTAATTGGGTTCTGCAAATATGCATAATATCCATAAGTTAGTGACAATGCCATCCAAATACAGAAATTTATTTAAAATAAATAAAAACTACAACACATATATCAAATAACTCACACAAGTTCTTGAACTCTTCCTTGCAAAACTTCAACAGCTTTTTCCAGGCGCCGTTTTTCCTCCAAATTTACATCATCGAGTTGAGTTCCCATCCTCGCAGAGCCTGAATCCGATGTGTTCGGTTTGGATTTCTTGTGCTTAAGAACACTGTGAGCACGGACCTAATTACGAAATGCCTCTTAGTATAAAAATCTATTATCTCCTCATGCATAATCTGGCAAGTTGAAACGATCGTGAAACCTTAAAACTTTCATATTCCATTTGACAAGAAGCGTATTCGTTTTTCACTTTCTGCAATTCGTCCATCAGTACAGTAATTCGATTTTCCAGTATTCTGACAGACTTTTGGTGTGCGTCTTGGGACGATTCTTTCGACTCTTGCAACTTTTGATTATCTGCTGCTAAATCTGCAATTTGTATTTTGTAATTTTCGACATCTCGGGATAGCGATTCGAGGCGAACCATTAAGCTGCTCTCTGTAGCCATCCATTCTCCTTCCGACTTCCTTAATTCCGCAATTTCGCTCTTCAGCTTAACGGACATATTTTTCAACTGTTCACCACGTGCCTCGCTCTGATCTTTCTGACTTTCGAGTTGCTCTATAATTTTTAAAAATATATTAATTAATGCCAATTACAAATTTTGAATTCATTCCCGAGTGGCTAAATGTACATATAAAATATCTTAAAAATTATTGCGCAAAAATCTGCAATAATTTGACAGGGTATAATTTGTCATACAATTACATAAAAGCATGACTCGCCTATCTGAACTTGAAATCCCTGAAGCTTTTCTTTTTGACATTCTATTTCCCTGTTTAATCTGCTGACTTCCGAGTTTTTTAGTTCCATCTGCTTATTAAGATCTGTTATCAACCTTTCGTAATCAGCAAACTCCAGTGACATGAGGTTACTTTGGTTGGCTTCTTTTAGTGCACGCTCTAGCTTGCTTAGTGTCTGCTTGTGCTTATCTTTTTCTTGAGCCAGAAGAGCCTCACATGTCTTGGCAGTGTCTTCCGCTGCAGATTTGTCCTTATTTAATACTGCCAACTGACTAGAAGTACGTTCCAATTGCGACTTGTAATGTTCTCGTTCGCTCGCCGTTTTGTCCAGTTCCGAACCTACATCGGTAACCTAGCGAAAAATATAAGAATGATACTTGAACAAACTTATCTAGTATGTTAAGTCACTAACTCGCCAAACATAGATAGTTGCACAACAATTTGTAATGAAAGTACAATAATGTCTTCATATTACCTTTTTCTTTAATTCAGCAGCCTCCTTTTTCACTTTAATTGCAATGCTTTTATATTTGCTGACCAGGTCTTCTGCATCTTTAATGCTCTTTTTACTGTCATCAGCAATCTTTTGCAGTTCGATACATCGGCCTTCGGTTCCAGCCAGGGAAGCATGTAATGTTTGAAAACAAGTTGTCCACTTCTGAACTTTAAGAAGCAGGACTTCTTCAAAAAGAGCGACCACCTCCGAAATTTGGCATAGATGAACGATTTCATTGGAAAATTCCACATCCTCAACTTTATCCGCAAACTCTGCTATTCCATCAAGCAGCAATTTTAGCATACTAAGACTTGCGTTTATGTCGGAATTTTCATTGTCATCTAACTCGGTTTCTGTGATGCACTGCAATATGGTTCTAAGCGACTGCTCGATGACTAATTTCTCGTGCTTCAGTTGCCTCGCATGATCCAGAAGCATTGAATTATTATATTCCTCTTTTGCAACTGACTGGTTCCTTTTTTCAGAGTCTGATAGAAGCAACTCCTTGGCTGAGTCCACACTTACATCAACCTTAGAAACAATATTTTCCACCAGTTCTTGACAGGTTTCAGTACTAGCATCTTTTCTTTCTGTAATTTGTACTTCATGTGTATCACAGGGTATGCATGATAAATCATCATCAAATACTTGAGTGAATGACTCTGCAATTTCGACGTGCTCTGTACCAACGCACACCGATGTGATATCTGGACATGGAATTGCGTCGGTCTGACACTCTGCAGCAGATGTTTCGACTAATTCGCTCACTTCCGTAACTGCATCGACTTTTTTAACAACCAACTTTGTTTCGACTTGCTCCGTACCAACGCCCACTGATGTGATTTCTGGACAAGGAATTACATCGGTCTGACACTCTGCAGCAGATATTTCGATTAATTCGCTCACTTCCGTAACTGCATCGACCTTTTCAACAACCAACTTTGTTTCGACGTGTTCTGTACCAACGCATACCGATGTGACATCTGGACATGGAATTTCGTCGGTCTGACACTCTGCAGCAGATATTTCGACTAATTCGCTCACTTCCGTAACTGCATCGACCTTTTCGACAACCAACTTTGTAGAGATGCATTCTGAAGCCAATTCAAAAGGCTCGGCAATCTCAGTTTGACACTCGACAGAAGCCTTCTCAGTTGGCACGACCGATTCCAAAACGCTGACTTTCGCATCCAAAGTTTCCAAAAAGCATTGCAAGCCTTCTATCTTTTGCCTGATACTGTTGTTTTGTATTTCTGCTTGGCTTATTTTGCCATTTAAAACGCTTTTTTCCTGTTCACTCATCTCATGCGCATTGCTATTGTCGTGCATGGGTGTGGTAGCTACAGCACTTGCATACTCCCGTAGCAAATTCAAAATGCTTGTACTTGAGCAATAATCAATATTATCATCCATTCCGTTATCACAGGAATTATGGCCATTTACACTTAGTGCAAATTGACGGACTTCTTCCAAAGTTCCTCGTTGTGCTTCAATGGTTTGCAGAAGAGAAGCCTCGTTATTTTTTAAATCAAGCACTTGAGATTCCAATTTGTTGACGTTTTCAAGGGCTAGGGCTGAATTTTCGATTTTACTTGACATTTCTTCTTCCCGTTGTCTCAATTCTAGCAAGGAAACATTTAAATATTCTAATTTTTGTATGGATTCCAAGTATTTTTCATTTAATTGCTGGTGTTCTGTCTTTAGTTCGAAGTTGTTCCTTTGTAAAGTCTCCTTAGTTAATTCGGCATCGTAAATTTGTTGAGTTAATGACTCACAGTTGAAAACAGATGCTTGTAATTTTTCTTTTATATCTGCCAACTCTATTTTTAATGCTGAAATATTGGCTTCTTGATGGTTATAGCTTTCAGTCTTCAATGCTTCGCTGTTGTTTTGAATTTCAACAAAATCCTGTAGTTTTTTCATAATATCATATTTTTCTGCCATTACTTCTTCTAGGAGAATATTGCATTTTGACAAGTCATTTTCCAATTTCGTCATATTTGTTTTTGAAATTGAATTTTCTTGTTCCAATGCTTCCCATTGGAGCTGCAATTCAGAATATTTTTCTTCCAATTTCTCGTATTCAGATTTGGTAATATTATATAACTTCTCCGACGATTCAAAATCTTTACGAAGAATGTTTAATTTCTCACAAATCTTTTCTTTTTCTTCTTCAGCCAATGTTAGTTCCTCCTTAGCAGCATCCAACTCTTTTCTGGACTGTGAGGTTAATGTTTCTTTTAAAGTTTTCATTGAAACGAGAGCTTCATCTCTTGCAGCATTTAAAACAGAGACCTCCATTAATAAATCCTATAAAAAAATAATACTTGATAACATTTAAGGTATTAGAGATCGAATTAATTACGAAGATTTAATAAACAAAAAGTTATATGAAAATTTATTTTACGTTATTTTTGTCTTGCATTTTTTTAATTTCATCTTGTAAACACTGAAACGTTGTGTTGGCAGTTTCTTGCTTCATAGTCATGCAATCAACTTGCTCTAATAAGTTCTGTAGATAAAATAATGTCCATTAATGAAGCCAATATTGCAAAGCAACAACTTAAAAACTGCTAATTAGATGCAGATGGAAGCATACCTTAATTTTTCTATTTAAATTTGTATTTCCATCTTCTAAAGCAGACATTTTACTGCAGTCATCCTTTTTCTGCATAATAACAGAATCCAGATGTACCTAAAATTAAAGAGTCAAGAACATTACACAGTTGCAATACATCTCTTTATTAATGCAAGTGAAAAATTTAAATTCACTTTCAATATTTAATAACGCCGGTGCATTACCTTAAGTTCATCATTTTCTTTTTCTTTTTCTCGAATAGCTGCTTCTAGTCCAGTGTTTTTATTTCCAAAATCTGCAGACGAATGTGCACATTATAGTAACACATGTTTATTTATATAAAATAATTTAATTATATGTACTCACCATCACACTTTAATTTCATCTTTTGCAACAGCATTAGTTGTTTTTTAACTTGCAAAATTAGCTCCTCTTTATCCATCTTATCCCAATGTGGTTTGGCCTGTTTCTGAGTTTCCAAACCCACAGGTTTTTTTTCATCTCCACCATCTGCCATGTCGATTCTCTAAAGGAAAACGAAATTGTATATAGTTGCTAGTCAATCAAACCATATGTGCACAGAAATGGATGCACTTATGTTCAATATCATAATCAGTAAACACGTTTGGAAAATACACTTTAGTCTGCGCAATACAAAAACTGTTTACCAGGACAAATCTGCTGACCACATGTGGGATACAAAGAAGAACATTTATGTACTAGGATAAAACAGTCAATGTATCTATTGGCCAGCTGGTAATTAGTTCAGAGACATGGAATTGTAATGTTGTTAACCATTAAAAGTCCATATTAAAGTCCATAATATGATAATTCACAGCTGGACAAGCGATTGAACAGTCACAGCAGAGTATCCTTTGACCAACTCATCCCTCCATATCCCAGATCTATGTGTCAATTGATATACAGTAGGTTCAATTCGAAATGTATACTGTAGGACAATTGGTCCCACCGGTTAAAACACAAGGTCATTTAGACCTCGATAGAATTGAACATATTTCAAAAATGGCTCATTTCAAAATAGATTAGGCTGGTTTCATAAGAGTACACCTGTCCTAGATCTTCAAATACGTGCAAACATCCGATGAAATATCCAAAAATCGATTCCATAAGTTTCCCAATCAAGTTAAATGTGGCTGCTTGGCTCACATTTTGTCGTCATCTAAGCGTAGTCCCCTTGATACAGCACTGTATGTGCGTTACAATTATAGCATAGAATAAAATCTGCATTTATAAAATTGCAGATTAATCAAAGAACGGCAAAATTCCTACCTAATCAGATAGGCCTAAAACTCCACGTAAAACTTCCTCCGCCCCTCGCCATTTTTAAAAAACCGCAATTTGGACTTGCATACTCACATAAAACCAGTTTTCCTTGGCACGTTAATTTAAATAACGATTGTTAAATCATTGCAAATTGTCAATACATCGATAGCTGACGAATATTTTTAAATAGAACTTAAAAAAGCCCGATAAAATCCGAAAAGAGAAAACCAAAATAGTGAGGACATGGAATCTCAACAGGTGGCGTTGTCATACATACAAAAAAAAAAACAGCTGTGTACAGGACTCCACAAAAGTTTAGTCAGATCAGTGTCAATACAAATTTTAGGTTCAATGTCGCGCAATTTTCCCTATATGCTCCAATACTTATGATTTAATAATTTGTTAATTAATTACGAACATATGGAAATTTTGGTAAAATAAGAAAAACTATTTAACATGCAGAAAACTCATTATTGCAATACAGCTATGCGTGATTGCTATATTCCAGGGGCGTAGACATCATCGGAATTTTGGTTTGCTAATAAATCTTTTTTAAAACAGTTTCTTGTCTTTTATTACTTTATTTTTCATCATTTCTTGAAATCAATAAATCAATTTTTCTGAATATTAAAAATCTCTCGTACATAAAAATTCCAATTGTCCCGTATATAAACACTGCGAATATACTTAATTAGGGACATACGCGTTAACTTACAAATATTCAGCTATTAATTAACCATACCTAGAAGCATTTTCGCTTTTGCAACACGACAAACCATCCAAATCGGGATCAGCATCAAACACAACAAACAATCATCAAAGATGGTCTGGAAATCTGTTGTTATTGGATTCGATATAAGCTTAAAAGCAGATAATCAAATATGAAACGAAACGAATGAATTTGTTACATGTGCTCATTTTTTTTAAAGGCATGTTATTAGACAGAATCTAAATTTTATGCTAACAGGGCCCACCTGTAATAATTAATATACAACAACAAAATTCCCAAAGATAATGTTTTGTCGCACGATAATCCTAATTCTACAAAATGTGAATTTTGCGATTCAATTTTTTTGATATGTTTTACAACAGCAATGATTTACAAAATTTAACATTCCTTATAAGTAAATGTGCTACCAAATTGTACCTAGAGGTATAACTTAAGTCTTCACCATTTAGATGCGTTTCTACGTGAGATTAACTCTCGCAAGTTACTCGTCATGCATCTCGTATTCCACAAAATTTCCCAAATTTAGCTTTAAACATTAAATAACCCTAAACATCTCGACAACTGCTCTCAAAACTCGAACATGTTTCGTATTTTGCGAGGTGCTATCAGTGACAGCTCTCGAACATTTTTTGCACGTGCTACATTGAGAACTGCTATAGAGAATCTCTAGAGTTTCTCTCACTTGGGAACGCATCTTTACATACAAATCTATTCGTTTCGCCAAGTTGGTGAAAAATTAATGGGTTTGACATTCCCCGTTATTATTTTCATGGAATGGGTTGTCGCACAAAAGCCAACATATTTTTTTTATAACAAATAGAC
The DNA here is from genome assembly GCA_034698625.1 of Julus scanicus. Lineage (NCBI taxonomy): Eukaryota > Metazoa > Arthropoda > Diplopoda > Julida > Julidae > Julus > Julus scanicus. The sequence continues at coordinate 20,271 of JAQGBW010000726.1, read as the reverse complement.
ATATATCAACACATGCCTATACAACACTAGCATTTTATGATACATGTTGAAAATTATAAGAAATATTTCTAAAAAAAACAAAAGCAGCATTAAATAATCTATGAACTGGCATGTACAATATGAAGTATTTCGTGGGTCCCATAAAATCGGAAAGAAAACATTTCATCGCCAATGAACCGCATTTCTAACGTTCAAAATACGACCAAGCAAACTTTGGTATAATTCAAGTAAAAAGACCCAAATAACTTGCATACTAATATAATGTCCTTCCCTTGGAAATATTCATAGTGTATTAGCTATGCAAACTGCCTTCTTAACTAAGACTTGGTTAAGCCTCCCCATTACAATATAAGCACGCACAGCACATTTTTTTAAAATTTAGTCAATGATCTTCGGTCATGTACCAGTAACTATTGATATCACAAAACAGTTACAATTAAAGAATTTACTCAAATTAGAAATTAAAAAAAAATTTGTTGTTCCAAAACACAAAAAAAGCAATAAAAATAAAAATATCTCGATAATACGAGTCTGAAGTTTTTGTAATGCGTATGTCTGCTGTTGCCTTCAGGAGCAAAGAAAGGTATAAATTCCTTATGAATTCACCCTTAGAAATTTGGGGGGAAATTGCAAATTCAATTGTACCTCTAGGGAGCGATGGATTGTCTCAACCAATCTATTACTACATATTTTCGTCAATATCCAGCTATGGCGTCAATCCCTTTATAAAATTGTTTTTAAAAGGCACTCGATCTGATTAATCAGAGCCTATTTTGAAAGTTATAAGGGCACATTAAATTAGAAAAATGGTTCAATGAAGCAAAAAAACAATTGCACTACACCAATTTGGTTTCAAGCCAATCACATAAATATATTTCAAATTATATTAAGTTATCTTTACATTAATTACCTGCAACAGTTTTTAAACGTAGATTTATAAAAATCACATTTTGAACCAAGTCTTGCAAACGCATGCAACCAAGGCTTGTTACGGCTTGTTTTGCAGACTCTTCACGAGTCTGCAAAACAAGCCGTAAAACGCATCTCGGAGGAATTTGAGTTACAATGAGAAACCAAGCAGGAGATCCCATCATAGTTGGAATTTTTCATCCATTTCTCCTACAATACACTTGACAAAAATCTCCAGAAAAAAGCATAACAGAAATTTAACTAGCTAACTCTAAAGATGTCAATATATGCGCACAGGGTTCCAAAACAATGTAAAAATATAATAACCGCTTAGAATAGAAACTTAGCAAATACCCCAATAAACCGTATGTGAAGTGCTCACTGACGTACTTTATGTAGTTGGTGAAGTACCCGCTCACCACCAATTCAGATATTTAATTTGCACAAACAGAAAATAATGCAACACAGTCCTGGAAACGATGTTCAGGGCATTATCTTAGGTGTGGCAAGATACATTCTCATAATAGTTTGATTGTCATTACATTCTCACATATGCTGCAACGTTAACATAGTTGTCTAGGCAATTAACTAGCATTCAGCCTTGAATAAAATGTCATCATAACATACCTTGGTTTCCTCATGACAGCTTAAATTTGGTTCAAGTTAAACATATTTCTAATCAAATTCCCTTTGACTCATTAAAATGATGTCAATAAATTTGGCACCAAAACTCAGAGTAATATTACAGATCCCAAAATCAAGTTTAAAAATGCCATACTTTATTAAAAATTGCTTGCATTGGAACAATGAAGTCCAGCCAGTGATTTTCTTTAATAAATTTCAGCCAAAGCAATAATGTGAACAAAAATAAGAAATTAAAACACTAACATAAATGAAATTTGCCCCCAATTTGCAGAAAATGTGTATAATCACAACAGAAGAATGGTGAACCAATTTAAAATATTTGCAGCAAAGCAACCTTTATCTGCCATGCCATTTTCAGGCCCTTCAATGCACAATTAAACATGGCTAAATTATTCTAAAGGCTGGATTAAGACACCTTTGAACTTATACTACAGGAATCTCAGTGGAGAATGCCTCAAGTCTTAGATTTCACGAATAATGGTATAAACGGCCGTACAATTAAACAAAAAATGCTAAAATATTTCTGGCTGAAGCATCATGGCTAACAGCTTCTTAGCGGGAACTTCGCCAAACATAAGCATGTAGTGGAGCACCGATAAGGCATCTTAAATTCCTTTTTCAAAAAAGTGTTCCCAAACTCTCAAGGATTGTTTAAAATGACTCAAAATTCATGAATTTACGCAGAGTGGTTGAGCACCCTATGAAAGGTACTCGTTTGGTACACAGATCATTTGTTCGTTGTCAATTAACGAATTAACTAACGTGTATTCCATTATCACAGTGACCTTCACCATTGCCTTTTGCATTCCCCTCCTTTTCCTTCTCCTCCTGCTCCTGCTCCTCCTCCTCCTCCTCTTCCTCTTCCCCTTCTGCTTCTGCTTCTTCCTCATCATTGTCCTCTCCTTCCATGCTATGGTTAAAATAAAGAAACTCACCCTGGTGAAATTCTTTATCAAATCTTTTGGTCTTGGTGGGTGGACTAGCAGTTTCATCTCTCGTCGGAGTGGATTCTCGACTTCCTGAAGGGCTTCCTGGCGGACTGTTGTTAGGTGACAGTGCCTGCCTTATTCGTCCTTTGCCCTCTTGCCAGATATGATTCTAAGTGGGGGGGAAATATATATATTCAATGATGGGTTCACTAACACCATGCATCATTAAAAGCTGCCAACAGTCCTACCAAGCGACCATCCCGCCCAAAAAGTAACAGGAAATTATGGATGAATTCCCTCGATTTGTCTTCCCACTTTTGTATGAGTTCGCTTCGTTTGCCTTCAATGTTCTCTACAACTTTCTTGCCTTTATCCTTTAATTCATCCATTTTATTTTGAAGTCTAAATTTCTTTTCCTATAAAAACAACAACAAATGGAAATTATTTGTACAGAGGCTGTATCACATATTTGGATATCGATAAAAGGATATGGCCAATATCCTACGTTTATAAATGAGACATTGAGTTCTTTGGCCGTGTAGCCACGAGCTAAATTCCTCCGCACGTAAATATCATAGTCTCGCACTATTCTCGCAACTAAATCTGATGTGGAAACTCCTTCGGTTCGTTGCGTTGCAACAAACATTCCTTTTTCCTTAATGTGTTTATACACGTCTTCCGAGTTTCCCGTGGCATAGGGAATTTCATCGTGTGCCACAAAATCAATCTTAATTAAATGGAAAAAATAAATTAAAACGATTACACACAATAAGAGAAATCGAGAAGATAATCCCTGCACTTCAAAACATACTTTATTCTTTGTTAGAAACTCTTCATTCAACACCCACGGCGCATCCCTTAAAATTTCGTCAACATACCGACAATGCCTTACGCCTTCATATCGTTCCTCTTCGGTCATTACGGTACGACCTTTAAATTTGTTTGTCATCTTATCACTACAAACTGAACAACAAAACAGGTGTCAGATACTTCTCAAATACCAAAAAATATTGCATATTTAATAAATATTTTCAGAAATGCGAGCCTTAGATTTTATAGAACTTGCCTCCTACAATGAGGTATGTATTGGGGAACAAGTTCTTTGCTTGCATTAGTTGCCTCGCATGCCCCATGTGAAATAAATCATAAATCCCATCTGCATAAACACGAACAGGTCTTGGAGCTGAAATTATTTTTTGGCAATGAAACAATCTTAATTTTTAAGAACATCAAATAGAACTATAAAAATTACGTAAACAAACTGAAAATTGCCCTCACCCTTTCCAGATTTGGCCATTTCTAACGATATACGAGCGTTGTAGTCACACTTTACCCTTTCGGAAACTGCAACTTCTTCATCATCAAACGGAGCCACGTTATAAATTGTCTTTTAAAAGCAAAAAACATGGAAAATTTATCATCACAAATAAAATATATCCATTGAAATAACTGCACAATACTTCAAACATATGGACTAAAATGTACTGCTACTACACAATGGCTCACCTCATAAGTAATACTTAGTTCAATTTCTTTCACCATTCTCTTAGTAGAAACATGAAGAGACATGTTTTTGTGGTACCAAATTGCCAAAATTCACAGCAATTTTATTAGTTTTTCCAATATTAAAAGCCAAATTGGGAAAAGTTAAGATTGCCACCTATGCAAAGTTGATACTAAGAATAAAGTTCACTGAAAACTGGCCTGGGGGATTCATTTCTAGTCTCAAGTTTCTTGATCCACATTGGCTAGTTCATTTGGACAAAAGGTTGCAAAGCTAACTTCATACATGAATAAAAGTTCAAAAGGTCACCAATATCTTTAAGTTTAATTTCTTCTACATATATATATATATATATATATATATTTTTTTTTTGTCTTATCAGTGGGTTCTCTATGATTCAGCTGAAAAAGAGCTGATGCTGATGAAAATGAAAATGATGATGGTGATGATGACGATAATATTATTACTCTAGAGATCTATACCATGAGAATGTACTTATGTGCTAATTGGATGGGTATGGCTTTCTCACACACCATCAAACACTCTACTGCCAAGTTTAAAAATAGTTAATAGCAAGCTTTAGTGGGTCACATATCTGATTCATCAATTGATTGCTTGACAGTCTGACAATTGACATCCTTCTGATTAGTAAATGATTGATTTGAACTCTAGGATAATGTACACACAGCCAATAAGGATTTTATTCTGACTAATCTATCAAATCAGGAAATGAAGATGGGAAAAGGAAGGGCAAAAGAAACAAAAGAGACATATGACTTCAAAAGTTTCTCACAGGAATAAACTGCATGAAAAGACCTGCTTTGTGATATTCTCATTAGAGGTGTCATTTTTGAAGAATTTAGCAACAAACTCTTCTTTTGCAAACAAGGCGAGACATGCTTTTGTGATGCCAAATTGTCAAAATTGTGAGTATTCGTATATGAACGATTCATCTCCATTTAATATCACATTTGACATATAAAAAGCTTTCTGATTATTGGAACATATGTGGAATTGACACATTGGACTAAATTTTAATCTAACACGTAATTTTACTATTTTCCATTTTGCAACTAGGCAGACATCTACAATATGGATACTAATTTGTATTTTTTTTTAGAGTTACAGTGAATCTTATAAATTTTCAAATACATATAATGTAAGCACCACCATCTACTAAATAAGTAAAATAAAGATACTGTAGTAGGCTATACATAACAATTAAATGGCCAGGACGTGAATGCACTAGAAATTGATGAGTGAGTCATTTTAGTGAGTGGCAACATCATACGTAAAATGATTTCTTATTAACTATTTCTACTTTTCTAGTCAGGATGTGTTGCAAAACGTTTTAAACCGTCATGGTGACTACGTGACAGAGAACATGGAAGCAAATGAAGGAAGACTTACTTGTTTTGGATGTGACATTTCTCTTGGACGCTTGCGTGACATTTTCAAAGGTTATCACTATAAAATAAAACAGGCGCTAAAATCGATCCATTGCATCGATAACAGATATGTCAAATCCTTCTAAGATATGAACACAAGCTCTGTCTAGAACATAGCAAGAATCTGTGTCGTTCTACTTTCTATATGTAGTCCATATGTAGACTGGTCATGCCAACAGCTGATTTTACTTTCACCTTGCAAAAATGACTGATGTAAAGCACGGATATAAACTGGGCAGCCAGCCAATTTTGCATCAGCCCAAAAAAACAGCGTGATGCCACTTTAACCACACCGATTAATCACGGATTAAATATGAATAAAAACATGTTAGGTCGTGCATGTAATTTAACTATTGTAAAAGGATTATTTGGTAGGATATATGATCGATGATCTAATACCTAAAACAAAATGACTACCTGATCCAGCCTGTTTCAGATCACATATACATTTTTCCATTGGTATTTCCAATACTTAGTAATGAGATCACATATTTAACTCCGTAAAAAAAGAAAAGGGACAGTAATTGGATCCATGCATTGATAGAAGGAATAGATTGCAATCATTGCATACATTATTTCATGCATGCCCACCGGTATTTAAATTCCTGGCAAACGTACGTGCTTCCTGCATGATATAACCAAAACGCAAATTGACATCATTGACTGCTTACCTCACAAAATACCAATAAAACCATAAAATAAACAGCGATAAACTTAAAACTGAACAGTATTTTAAACGAGAAAAAAACACAACATCGCTCTAAAACGGAGTCAATGCAGACTAGATAAGCAGGTTGGCCAAAGCAAATTCAACTCCCATCGACAGTAAACTAACTATAATAACACTTGGTAAGATAGAAAAACACTCGAAACGAGCTTACAATGAAAAAGAAAGTGCGTTTTTACCTTGAATCCGGAAAAAACAACCATAAATTAGAGCCAGAAGCACCACATTTAGAATAAATTGCAGACGTTAGCAGGCTGTGTAGTACGTCATAAGATCCAGAAATCGCCGGCGAAAATTAACCCTAGGGAAACGACCAATAAATATATTTTGAAATAACTCCAATTTGAAACGTGTACGCTTAAACGTAGTTTCAAAATATAAATAAATCAATCCATGTACCTCTAATCAGTTATAAAATGCACGATATGATAAAAACTATTTCCAAAAAAAATCTCCTTGAGAACATATTTCATGAACGACACATACACGATCACGCGATGTGCGCAAGCTGCCACCTAGCGGGTTAGGTGTCTTGTCATTTTGCATGTTTTCAAAATGAAATCCAGAGTTGTGTTGAAACATTTGGGTAAAATGTGCTACGAGGAAGCCTTAAATATACAGACATCCATCGTCAATGCCCATATGAGGAACCTAGAAAGTAGAAATTCAGAAAGTGTCCTCGATACGTTATTAATCGTTGAACATTTTCCAACCTACACCATCGGGATTCGCACAGCTGGTTATCCAGCTGATGAGGAAATCAAATTAAAACAACTAGGCGCCGAATTTCATCGTACCAATCGAGGGGGACTAATAACATTTCACGGCCCCGGTCAACTAGTTGCCTACCCCATACTAAATCTAGCCAATTATAAAAAGAGTATTAGATGGTACGTCCAAAACCTGGAAAAAACTTTGATATCCACTTGCGCCTGTTTCGGAATCTTGGCAAGCACATGCGAGCACACAGGTGTTTGGGTTAGGGATAAAAAAGTTGCTGCCATAGGTGGGTATAGCTAGTAGATGCCTTCATGAACCAACATAACTAATACATAATTCCCATATTGTCTTGTTACAGATGTTGCATAATTCATAATTAATAAATTAACCCCACATTTGCCTGGAAACAACTGCGAAATACCGTGAAAATCAAAGTCGGAGTAGGAGACCCGGTCGGGACTTGAACCTGGGTCTACCGATTGACAGGTGGATAGCATAACCGCTAGACCGCCGGGGTACGAGATCCCGGTTCGATTCCCGACTTGGCCATGCTCCTTCCTCTTTCCTTTGACTTGTATGCATACTGGACATGGGGATATGTTCACGACATTGTTTAGGACCTCAATAGCCCTAGTAGTCTTGGAGCCTTTAAGCTTCAACTCATCTAAATCAAGTTAATAAATTTTTAAAAAAGAAATTGTTAAGACCAGGTTTTGAAAAATTTCATACATTAATCAGTATTTAAATTTAATACTCTCAAAATGGAAAGTAAGCTATCACGCGATTTGATAACTCGTATCAACTCCTGAAAATCTAAACCTTGATATCGATGTAGCATTGTTACATTATCTTGATTAATGCGCTGGCAACCCAAAATCCAGGGTGTCATCTCAAGAGATAAAGTTTAAAATTCAATTTTTTGACCAACTGTGGTGCAGGCTGAAGTGAATTAAAATTATGCCAATGATCAAATATCATGTCCATTGAATTGTGCAATTTTATTTGTTGTTTAGGGATCCACGCCCGGCGTTTCATAACAAATCATGGTATTGCCCTGAACAGCAATGTTGATCTGAACTGGTTTCAACACATCGTGCCATGTGGTATTCCCAACCGTGGCGTCACATCTTTATCAGAACAATTACAAAGGGACGTGAATGTTGCGGAAGCACTCGCCCATTTTCAAGTAGAGTTTGAACAACAATTTCAGTGCAAATTAGTGAATGAAGATGATTCGCACAATGCGTGATGTAAAATAATCGTTACAAAAAATCTAATTTATTATCTAAAACGGAAAATAAATCTTAATTTGTATATACATACTTTTCTAAATCCCTTTCTTAATAGGTTTTGGAGAAATGGATATTTTCACGGGTTTGCACAAATCTATGGTGTGTTCGTCCGTTTTTGAAATCATTTTTTGGTGGCTTTTCAAGCTAACAGCTTCGGACTCCGAAAAGTCCAATGCCAAATTTATCTCTACGTGGCACGCCTCTGAAAACAAAATTGTTTCAATCAATTAGTCGGAATATTGAATCCCTGAAAGCATTTTTACTATAAAAATGTTCTGTGTACCTGACCAAACGCTGTGGGATAAAAGCACGGTTGTCATTAGTCTGTGTCGTCTGACTTCAATTTCACGAAAATCGACAAACCGCGGTAAGATGAGCTGAGTCTGTTGATCAGGATATTTCACCTGGAAAAATTCCCAAAATTAGGCATCGATTTGCTATGGGGTTTCTACCAAATTCGTTATATCAAATTCCAAGAAATTCTTATGGAACGACAGCAAGCATTGTCATGATTTAACAATTTAGTTGGAATGCTTAATATATAAGGATCACCTTAATTCGAACAGTTTTCAAATCCTGAATATTTTCAAGTTCGGCATCAAAGTTGACTCCCAGGAGAAGACCAGCCGTAAATTTTAGTGGGGTGTCAGACTCTCCTGTTGGTTCATAAATTGTAGCTTTTGCTTGATAGATATTGCTAGTCAGTCGCAAAGAAGGGGAATGATACGAAAGAAGGAGGGGCTGAAATTCAAAAACGTAAAATGAAGCGCAGTTATCATAATTTCAAAATAACCAATCTGCAAATGTTTGGAAGTTTTACCTGTAGTATCCGAGCTACAGGACCAGGCTTTGGATCGTCCAGTTGGCCCATTTCACGAAATACAGCATCCACAAATGTATCTGCACATAGTTTACTGTTCCACAAAAACCTTTAAGAAACGTAAACTTGACATAATAGTTCAAATATCTAGTAAATCTCTTGCAATAAATTATCAAAATGTGCTTACTTTTGCAGATTTTCAACTTGATTTAAGAAATGATCACATAAGGCAAGTGCAGAAGCATTGCTGCCTCGCACAATGTAGACCAAATGAAGTGCGAAAACCTTTAATCGCATTTGCAATATCGTAGCCATTTCCACGGGGCTCAATCCCACAAACATATGAGAGATTCGAAAACTGGTCTGCAGTAACTATAGAAAAAAAAAACGAAAAATAGTAAAAATTTGTATGAAAATCGTTATCAAATTGCAAATTCTGCAATCAGTGTCAGTACGTTTAAATAAAGTAATATTAAAATCAAACTGTTGAACTAATTTTTTTAAATGGCTACCTGCTCAACTGCATTTTTCACTGTATTTCCGTGCAGAAATGCTAATGCCGAGGCATTGCACCAGTTTTTATTTTGTAATATCTGAAAATAGAGGACAAAAGCATTTGATTACCGTTTTGCAGGCATATAAAGTCTCAAACAAACATGCATGTCAAGCTTGCAAAATGGCACTAACCTTGGCAAAGAACAATTGGCACTGAATATATTGGGATGCACAATTCGCAGATGCTGATAGACTTGGATCAATTTGAGCCAGCCGTTCTAAATCTCTGAATTAATACAAGTTTATAAATGTGTGAATTAGGTTGATGCAAATGTAAATATTAAATCAAAACTTACTTGATGGCAGTTTCTTGTAACTGATGCCTTGTTTGTGCGTTTAACTTTTCTGCTCTGGCAATTTTTTCCAACACTTGCTGCAAAAATGCTGTGGTGTTGGAAGAAACATTCCTGATTTCCATTTCACTTTGGCCAACGTTTAAAAACTATGTCAACATATAAGTTGCAATCACAATTATTAGGGCCATGCAACTACGATATACGTAACTGCATCACTCATCGAGATTACGATACCTTCAAATGTGGTACTAGGTGGGACAAACTATCCCTCAAATAAGAGTAATGCCGCCGTGTATGCTGCTCGAATAATGGGATCATTGTGGGGCAAGATACCGCAGAGTTAAAAACTAAAATCAAAATACTGATATCTGCAATACGTATTAAAGAAATATGTAGTTGTCATTCAAAATGTATTTCTGGAATATAACACCAAATGAAAATTATAAAGGATACAGGCAGGGTCATCCATATCTGGTTCAGGTGTATCAAAATAAGGATGAATGCTAAGTAATTCTGTTATCAGGGGAAGAGTTAGCTCTGAATGCCTGGTGCCTAAATTCTGCAAACACCTAAATAATGAAAATACGTTTTAATAAATGAGTACTGCTTACAGTACGTTGATTAATGCCAAAAAAATTCTGCCGCTTCCATACTTCCAAATGGAGCGTTTGTCCTGTGGATATCGTTTGAGATTTTCTAGCAAATGTTCCACACACATTTTGAGACACGCCTTTGTGGATAAGTGGCAACACGATAGCATTCCATGCAATCCCTCGCGAATATCAGTAGAAAAATCCTAAATAAAAAGAATAAATTGTAAGTATCCCCACGTGAAGGTATCCCGGTTTATTCTGTATTATCCTGGTTAAATTTTTACATAAACTTGAGACGAAAGTTGATATCATTAAATATTTAAATTGTAATACTTACTTCTAAAACAGCCAGAATGGTTTCCAATTGATCTTCTCTCAAAACTATCAGGTGACTAATTTTTGTCAAGCTGTGAATAGCCTTCAGACGAACCTCTTCTATTTCGTCATTGAACATGTCCACTAAGAAATCAATGGCCACGTTGGCAAAGCTGGTCGACAGAAGCGCCAGCTGGCAAAGTGAATCCAAGGTAGCACTGCGTACCTCTACAGAATGATATATGCAATGTTATTGTACATGGTTTTCTTAGAATGAATCAACATTATATATGTCAAGCAGTATATTCACCCAAATATTCATCTTCCAGCCCATGGACCATTGCTCCACAAGCCCCAGTGCTGATTAAATTAACAGCATCCGCATCCAACGCTTCACGCGGCGCATCGTCAGCCCACTTTTGACCAGAGGCCCATTCTCCACTTTTATATGAATCTTTTTGTCTTTCGTGAGCCGAATGCTTCCGCTAGTAAATGTGAGAATACTCAGTTTAAAATTTAAACGCAGCTTTAATAACCAAAAAAGGCGATTCACAAAAGCTCATACTCGCATATTGGACATCAGTCTCTTATCCAATGTTTGTTCTAAAAATCGACCACTTACTGTGGTCATTGTGCCCTATAAATGAAAGCATAATAATTATTTTGAACATATTGATTTATAAAAGTAAGCGCAAGTATTATAAAAACTCACGAACAGATTTCATTAAAGTTTTCTTTTAAAAAATAAGGGTTTGACCATCAATATAACTCTCTAAGACAGACTTACCAGAAGCTGGGCAGCTTGCGTTCTTACAGTGACAGACAAATCATTGATGGCATTGCACACTTTGGCAAAGGCATCATCGATTAAGCGAATGTGCTCTTGACTATCCGGCACAGCAACCAAACTAAAGCATATTTCAAATAGTGTGGTCAGATACTATTAATAAGAGAATATTGCAAGCTATTTTCTGTGAATATTGTTACACTTACCTTTCAGCAAAGGCTTGGCTAATAACAACCACCAATTTAAGCGAAGCAATGCGGACTCCTTCATAATCGTCGTCCAATGCTTGTGTGACATCATTGTAGATGCTCATGTCAATCTTTAATCCTCTTTCGTACAATCTCAACTGCAGAACAACAACGATAAGTTTTGGGGGAAAACTCTTCTGCGGTCCTTAAATTCAAAACATATTCATACCACGGCTTGCAGTGCAGCAGTTCTAACTCTTGGATCTTGGCTATGGCTATAGTCTGCCAACAATTTTAAAGTTGTGGAAACCACGTCGCTCCCAGCATCGGTAGATGTTAAATCACTGATTACTTCCAGGCATTTGCATTTCACTAAATGGTTGGAATCAACTAAATGCTAAACAAAGATCAATTTGGATAAGGGTTAAAAGAGATGCATTGTAGACATCACATTGGATTAAGTAGTCTCCCATCATACCTGATTAGCTAACTGCAATAAACGTTGTTGAAATTTAGCATCAGTTGCCACCTTTTTAGTTATGTCATGAAGCATGGCCAGGATTTGTTGAATAACTTTATGTGAGCTTTCTGCCTTGATATAAGCATTTAGTTCGTCCAATAAACCACCAGCTTCCTGTTCAGCCAATGTACACAACTCTCCCAAAAGATGCAACATTTTCATTCGCACTAAGGCCTGTTTTTCCTTGGCCAGATATTCAAGTAATGCTTTGTAGGTGGTGGTTACATCATTAGACTGTAAAAAGAAACGTTCTTATCTACAGGTAATGGCATATTGAATAAGGCTGCATTTACTAATGTGACCATATCTTACCTGCGATGGCAGGAACTCTGACAGTCGAAGTAGCACTTGCATATTTTCTTGGAGAGTTGATGCTGGATTGCCAAGCGTCGACAAATCTACGGCCCATGACGCCGGTTTAGCCTTTTTAACAAGTCTAAGTTTCTTCGGAGGTTTAGGAACTTCTTCCTAAAACATAAATCAATAAAGATTGAATAAGTACAACTGGCTGTCAGCTAGGATAACTAACGCTGAATATAGCCACATTTTCTACTCGAGATAAATTTTCTTCCGGTAGTTTTAGTAAATCCAATATTGACAATCACACGTTTGTTCACAGTGATTAATAATATAAATTACCTGTGTAACTAATTGACTATATTCAGCCAAAGCTCGCTTCTTCAACACAGCAGCCATTTTGAAATGTTTTTTAAAAGCGGTGCATTATGGGTACAGTAGGAACTTCAGCTGGCGAGGAGATTACGTAATTACGCTGTCGTCAGACAGGGACCAACCATAAATTGGCTCACAATAATTTGGGCATCGTTATCCAAAAGATCTCGGAAAAAAAGTCATTTTGATTACTTAAGGCTTTCCAAAGAGCTTCGGTGCAGATTGTACAGAGAAAAATTAGAAATGTAGACAGAATTGCTTCTTTAAATAAATTGCATATAATTTAGATACATGTAACTCGTGCAGTCCTAGCTATAGCTTTCAATGGGTAAATTTACAAAAACACTCACAGTCAAACAAAAAAAGATTAAATAAAAATAAAAATTGTTTAAAATAACTTAATAAATCAGCAAGGGGCTTCGCTTGTTATTTTTCATTTTAAAATAGTGGATTTTTTTTAATTAAATTATTATTTGAATTTGTGCACTCACAATTTGCCTATCTCATGCTGCCACCTGCTGGCAGCGTGTGCAAAATAACGGACATTTTTCAAACTTGTATATTATTTTTTTTTTAAATCTACCATTTCAAAGTGAAAAACGACAAGCATAGCCCCTTGCTGATCCATCAAGTAATCCCAAACAATTCTAACCCCCTCCCAAACCCCCCTCATTAAACAGCGAGTATCTTCACAAACCTGACCCATTGAAAAGGATAGGGTTATGATCCCTCTTAAAAGTACCATACCTACTTCATAATTGAGTTAAAATTTAAATTTTTTCGCATTTACACAAGATGCTTTATATTTTTTTTTTAAATTATCTTAAAGTTTCATATTAATTGGTATTATGAATTAAGATTTTATTTAGTAGAAATGGAATGTGGGAATATGATTGTTGAGTTAGTAAATGGGTGTTATAATATGTTTATAATGCGATAAGTTAAGATTGTGTATTCTGTTGCATATGTTTGTAGCATGTACTTTTTAAATAATTACTAATAATGATAGTGCACGAATCGAATAATTAAATGTGATTTGTAGTTAGTTATAGTTTATGGACTTGGGGAAAACTGAATGCTTTCCAAAGAGCTTCTGTACAGATAATACAGAAATTGATTAGAAATTTAGACAGAAGCACATGTATTTGTTTCAAACATTACTTTACAAGTGAGTTAAAATTCAGATTTCTCCGCATTTAGACAAGATGCTTTATAAATAAATTTCATGTACATTTTGTTTTATATTAACCTAAAATTTCATGTCAATTTTGTTTTATATTAACCTAAAATTTCATGTCAATTTTGTTTTTCTTGTTTAATTGGCAATACGTGAACAACCTTTACAAACTTTCAACTTTCAAGGTTGTTGTTGTTGATTTTTTTGTGGCAGGTTTTCTTCTTCGCCTAGGTTTGCACCTGCCCAATTGAAGTCATCTCTGCTGAAAATCGTGGGCAAAATTCGTCCTAAATCGGGGGAATAAAGAGCGCCGACCTCAACTGACCCCGATTCGATACCCCCCACGAGGGCAACCTGTTGAATAGGGAGCGTGCGGCCAACAGCGAGGGCGTTAAAAAAGCATTGAAAAATACTGGCTAAAGAAGCAGAAACTGCATTCCTGCCAACATCTACTTTTTCACACGAAGCCACGTTTTATTTCTAACGAATTACAATCCCACTGTAGAAGTTTCCTGTTTACGGCTAACAACACGTAGCATGCGGCACGTGCGTCGACTTGATGTTTTCAATGTGTATTCAGCTGACACCCAAAACGCTTCAGAGTATCACATGTTGGAAGTCTGAAACGCAATTGTGGGTGGTGGTTGCATGGTTACTTGCAAGATCCGGCACAAGTAACGATAGACGTATGCAAAAATCCGAAACTTGGACTGTTATAAAAAGTAAGTTTATCTTTTACAAATATTCCCATCTATTCGTAAACTTGAAATAGTCAAGTACTCCGCAGTTTGCTTTTGTTTGATTTCTGAAAAGCTCATGATTCGTTATTACGCTCTACGTGAACAAAATGTAATGGTTATTATGATATAAAACAAAACAACGTCATAACAAAAATATTCTGCTTTATACTATTACCAGAATGCAAATTTTCGGATTTAAAAAAAAATAAAAACTACAAGATGATTTAATGTTGTAATCACAATTATCATTAATAAACATTATGTAATAATCTATCTCTGTCATGAGCCTTTGGTAAAAACTTTAAATTGTATACCATAAAATTCTTTTAAATAGTATCAGTTTCATGAAAGAGTTAATAAAGAATTTTGGAAACTAATCGTGGACGTGCAAATATCACAAATTCACCACAACACTGATCTTTGCTTGATAAAGCCTGAGTTACTAAGCTACTAAAACAATGGTATAGTTTTTCAAAAGGTGTTTTGTTAAAATAACACGTAGTTTTAAGCTCTCAAGTTTTAACAATCATAGAACTTTCAATCATCAAAACTGTAACACCAATTCAAATAGCACCTGGTGGAATAATTCAATTGGCATTGCTTTACTTTCAATAGGCACATAATACTACATTGTTGTAGTTGCGAGTTGTGACAAGCATCAGCGTTAATTGCAACAACTTTCATCTGGAATAACAATTTGTTTTTTGTTTTTTTTCTCGCATTCGTTAGCTCGTATAACAAGTTCAGCTTGTTTATCTGGCATTTTCAAGATATTTGAGCGATCAAATTGAGCTGATATTGACATCACTCAATATGCACTGATTCGTTTAACGCTCTCGACCTTGCAACAAGGAATCATCACAGTGTTCGCCCAATCGTTTCGTGTTTTCGTTTTCAAATGATTTTATATTGTTGTTTTTGTTGTTGTTGCGAGTTGTGACAAGCAACAGCTTTAAGTGCGACAACTTTCATCTGGGATAAGATCACCAAAAACTCCCCGTGGTCCCGCATGCAAAGCGGTGGAAGCGAACCCGATTGGCCAAGGCCACTACGGTTGTGCCGCGGCCGGTTAGCTGATCTCTCATTAAGATGCGCTCGCCATCCATGCCTCCAATGGTGAACGTGTCGTGCTGTCCGGTGGACGTCATGTACCCCAAAGAACGCCTAACCCGGCTAGGTCCGAGCCCCCCGGGTTGGAGAAGCGCGAGGCGGTTCAGTGCCAGCGCCACCGTCCCAACTCCCGGGGTGATAGACGGCGGTCCTGTGTCGGCCAAGCGGCGACTGAGTCAGGTGGGTGCCGTCGTGAGTAGTCGACTGTCCACCACCATCGGTTGGCGGACCCTGGGTCAGAGGTCCTCCTCGTCGGCCGTGGCCACGGAGGCCAAGGGTCTGGTGGCCCAGTACATCAGAGCACGCTTCCGCCGGAGTTCCATCTTCCACCGCAAACTGGGCTTGCAAAGGCTGCGCAGCGTGGTCAACATGACCGCCACCTACGGCGGTTCTGGCGACGCCTTCCAGTGCCTGAACATGCTGGGCAAGGAGCTGGAGACGCGCCACCCTAAGGTGTACCGCAGCGTGTGCCGCCAGGTCTGCAAGACCCTGACATCAGAGGCCGCTGTCCACGATGTCTTCTTCGCCGTCGCCTCCGAGCTCATCCCGCGTGAGGATGCCATCACCATCGGCCGCATCGTGGCGCTCTTTGCCGTTGCTGGGGGCCTGGCCGTGGACTGCGTTCAACAGGGGCACGTCGACTATGTCCTCTGCCTCATTGAGTCCTTTGGCATGTTCGTGGAGAGGGAAATGGCCACCTGGATCACCCAGCAGGGAGGATGGGTAAGATGATCCAGTTATGTTATGCTACAAGAGTGAGGGGTGGGGGCACAACCGAGGACATGCTTATTTTTGGTCAAAATTTGTAGAATGATATGTCAGGGGCTCATGTAGAAGTGTCTTGGAAGGGGCCCCAACATTTCGGAATTCACCATAGTTGGTATATATCATTTAACTGTATTAATTTAAAAAAATTTAATCAAAGTTAACAGTTAACACTCTTTCAAATTGATGTATGTAACTTAATTTCAATTCTGTCCAAACCTCAGTGTACGATTACTTCAATGACTTGGATTAGTGCCCAATTCAATTACTGCCAAATTAACGAGAATGTGTATACATTAAGTCGTAAAAAATGGACAACGTCTATTACAGCCCTCATCATTTCGCCAATGGCCATAATGTTTTATAAGTTTAACCTCGGTTTACATGTGTACGTCTTCTGTATTTAACCAAATGAAGGCTGAACGTTTGTTTAAAAAGATAGTCAAATCTTTAAATAAAAAAATATATGATTAAAATGCGAGTCCACGCGTCGACGAACAACCGAATTTAAGAACACCGAATAGAACCCGTTAAGAATAAATAAAACTTAAATGACGTTTGGTGTCTACCAGGACCATTATTCATATACATGAGGAAAACTTTGGTGTATATGATGGGGAAAAAGCAATCCCAGGGACCCTGTGATCATCCATAAAGTCTTTTATGACGAGATGGAGGAAGGGAGAGGGAGTGGTGGTTGGTTATGCTATGCAATTGATAGTAAAAAGTAGTTCGTTTTAGATGTTATTTAGCACTATTGGGCAGTAATTGAGAACATTGAATGAATTTGAGTATCGCGTAAAAGAATACTGAGTACAATGCACTCGATTACAAAAATGTACTGACAATGGGTGATTACAAATGTCCTTGAGTATTATCGCAATCTGAAATTAGGATCGAGTATTAACGTAATCTTAAATTAGGAGTATTAATGTAATCTGAAACTGAGTACCAATGTAGTAATCGAGTATGAATAAAACTACTTAAGTAAGTAATTCAGTACCTTGAGTACCAGTAAAATACAACTTGAAATGAGGGTGATCCTAAAAGCTAATATGAATGTAACCGCGTTTAAAATAAATCGAGTTCCCTGCATGCTTTTACAATCATCCATACTCGTAATCAGTACTCATATCCATAAGAAAAATGTACCCATGTCTGATTACAATACTATTCATAAGATGAAGTACGATTCCAATGATTCCACAGGTACTCGTAATCAGTACTTCTGCACATAAATACAAATTAGCCCAAGTTTGATTACTCATTTCCTATGACTACTGATTAGATGTACTTTACTTAAATTATAGAGTATGAACTGTATGATTCCACTCTTACTCACGAGTTCAATTTGCCCAACTCTGTTATTTAGCTTTTCTCCCAATTTGAAAACTATGTTTTGCAGTTTTTAGAATGACGTTTGTTGGAACAAATTGAAAACAAGATACATCCTGCATGAAGTGCTCATAGGATCGATGCCCTCCACAAATAAATTAGGATGTATCACTATGAAAAAATAGCATTTCCATAACACGGGCACCTCTTTCATTTGGGCATTTCCTAATTTGATTCTGAATACATTTCGCAACGAACGGCTGAATGCAAA
The DNA here is from genome assembly GCA_034698625.1 of Julus scanicus. Lineage (NCBI taxonomy): Eukaryota > Metazoa > Arthropoda > Diplopoda > Julida > Julidae > Julus > Julus scanicus. The sequence goes on along the minus strand of JAQGBW010000726.1, from coordinate 1,953 downwards.
CACACTATAATTTAAGATTGAAATCTGGACTTTGTCGTTTAGACCCTCAAAATTCAATTGAATTCGCTTTCATTTTGTCAAAGAAACGTTTCAATGGTGTGTTTTTTATGCATTCGCGTGGTTTACACGAAAACAAGCCAGACGTATGTATACCTGAGCAAAATTGTATATGTATTGTCACTTTCCAAAACCTTGAGCTCAAACTTAATTCTGTTCGAACAGGAGGTAGCGCTCCCTGTTTTGACATGTGTGACATCAATACATTGTAATCAATTTTTTATTATTTACAAATTAAGTTAAAGAAACTTAAGCCTATATCCTTACAAAAAACAATAATACTTTTTTTCTATTTTAATATATGATGAGGCATGCATAATGGTTTTTGTTCGAGTCGACTTACTATTATCCTCCTATAGAGCAGAAGTATAAAATTATTTAAGTTTCAGCCTTGAAAGTCCGTAGAATTTTCCACGAATTGTCATTACAACTCTTGCGATGCCTCTGGACGGAATTTTTTGTAGAAGTTTTCTTTACACTAATTATGCTGATCTTCAAGGAGGGGCGAGGAAATTATGCTACTATACTTGTGCCTGAGGGATATTTATTACCCGACAATGCTACATATCACTTTTTTTTATTTTCCTGAACATATATCTTGACATTGCCAGATTATCCATCAAGGTAATTATGGCGGCACATTTGATTATAACGATATTTGACTATGATGACGATAATTAAATGATGTGCAAAATGCAAACAAAAAAAGCTTATAATATCGTTTTATCGGCAAAATGTGCAGACATGTGCGGTTTTTCAGCCTTAGAAACATATCAGAAACAACATTTGAACGACCTTTGAACGCTTTTAAACACATTACATTTTTCATTAATTTTAAGATTTCATATGGGATCATCGTCCTTGCAAGTCTGACGATAGTAATAGGGGCCATTCAAAAAAAACATCCCCGAAATTCCTTCAAAAATTGCTTTTTACCCCTTCTGTTCCTTGTCCACACGGTGTCCAAGACCAGACTCCTCTCCCCCTAACCCATTTCTCTCTACCCCCTTACCCACCCCCTCATCCCCCAACCTCAAAGACGTCTTTAATATTTTTGAAAGTAGGGGGTCAAGACAGTGGCGCCGGAACCGGTATGGCAGCTGTCATACCAACTTTTTTACCGGTATGGCAGGTATGGGCAGCTGCCATACCAACTTTTTTACAAATTATTAAGCCGGGTCTCCACCAAGACGTACATGTACGTATACACACGTTTTTGCACGACCCTTGCAAAAAAGTTTGCCCTCCAGGTTTGTTTCAGCCGACATTTTGTAAATATCAAAATTGTACAGCTATTAAAGACATTTAATAGGTGTACAATTGCATGACAAATGCAATACAAAATTAGTAAAATGAATGGGGGTCATAATAAACTCGATTTTATAAAACATTTGAAAAGTTGTAAATCAGCGTGTTTAAGATTTCCTCGAGAAATTATTGACAACTCCTCTAAATTGTGTATTTATCTGTGTTTTGTTTAAAAGGCCGAGTGGTTGAGCGCAGGCTCACGTGGGTCGGTGTTGTTGTTCTACTCCGAGCGAGGACTTCCACGTTTTTATATCGATACCTGAATGTGGAAAACGAAGCATAAATAGAAGTTCCAAAATACCTAAACCTGTGGTTGCGGTGGCCGAGTGGTTGAATGCACGGTCATGAGGATGATGTGGGTCGGCGTTGATGTGGGTTCGAGTCAGAGAGTGGGCTCGCGTGTTTTTGCATCTCTACGTCAGTAAAATGAAGCATAAGTAGAAGTTTTAAAATACAGATTAATGTGCGCGACCGTTGGCTCTGAGGTAACGCGATGAGATTAACAACGGCTGTGCTCGATGTAAAACTCTTCCTCTGATCGAATCCCGGCTCTGTGTCGGGTCTAGAGAGGGGGGACTGATACCCGGT
>JAQGBW010000725.1:0-35283 GCA_034698625.1 Julus scanicus | reverse complement strand
GCCCATACGTGACTGTATTTGTATATGGCCCATACATGGTTGTATTTGTACATGGCCCATACATGGCTGTATTTGTAAATGGCCCATACATGGCTGTATTTGTATATGGCCCATACATGGCTGTATATGTATATGGCCCATACATGGTTATATTTGTATATGGCCCATACATGGCTGTATTTGTATATGGCCCATACATGGCTGTATTTGTATATGGCCCATACATGGCTATATTTGTATATGGCCCATACATGGCTGTATTTGTATATGGCCCATACGTGACTGTATTTGTATATGGCCCATACATGGTTGTATTTGTACATGGCCCATACATGGCTGTATTTGTATATGGCCTATACGTACATGACTGTATTTGTATTTGGCCCATACATGGCTGAATTTGTATATGGCCCATACATGGTTATATTTGTATATGGCCCATACATGACTGTATTTGTATATGGCCCATACATGACTGTATTTGTATATGGCCCATACATGGCTAATTAAAATCTATATTTGGTCCATATGTTAAATAGGATGCTTTTACATGTAGCATGACCATTCAAATGAGACATATGGCCCATACATGACTACATATCAGTAATGAAATAAAATAATAAAATAAATAAATAAATAAAATAAATATCTGGCACTTAGGTCCATACATGTTTTTCCTTCGTTTAATCCTTAAATTGAGCGCCCAAGACGAAGAGGTCCTTTTCTAAGACAAAGCTGCGAAATATGAAAATGGGTAAAAAATGTGCTTTTGTTATCTTCGTATCGGATAGATAGGCATTTTATACTTAGTCCCAATTTGTATGCGCATCGGAGTAGATTTACGGCGCTCCCCGTCTTAATTAAAGCATCTCTCTATATATATCCCGCCTTTCGCTCTTGTTTTAATTTAGGACCCCCTCCTCCTCATCCTCCATATATGTCCATATATATATATATATATATATAAAGCTCTCTTCGGACGCATTTTTGATGGAGAAATATAAGACACATTTTAATTACGAGATTCGCGTATCTCCACGACGCTATAGCTCTTAATAACAAAATGACTCTGTTTTTATTTTAACCGAATTTGAATAATTCGTTTTTGTCATTAAACGAGGGAATACATTCTGGGAAATAGTGTTAAAACAATTGCACTTTAAGCGTCCCGTACTATACTTTTAACAATGTAAATAGATGGAAATGTAAACAAAACTTTCTATTGTCCCGCGGTGGAAAAATCAGTTTTCTTCCTACACTATTGTTCTGTGTAAGTCTCAAATTTCATTTAAATCAAAGCATTTTTCACCAAGTTGTGATTAAAAAAAAAAAAAAAAAAAAAAAAAAAAAAAAAAAGTATTGGGTTCTACTTTTTTATGACTCACAGTGTCATACATTAATTTTGAATGTTTGAAATATTTCTATATTTTATTTGTTATATTTAAATGTTATCGATACATATTAAAGTTTATAAAAAATATGGAGATTTGACAATCATGAAATTGTACCGAAATGTGAATTCCTTGCCCACGGTCCTTTAATATAGTGATTGACCCGCCGCCCTGGTGGCAGGGATAAATATCGATTCCTATATATGGTCGACTTTGGTATAAATCAAGAGGAAATTAGTGAGCAATAAAGAAAAAGGGGGTTAAAATACACGTCGCTCGAAGGGGGGATGAGGGACACCTCGTAATTTATCCCCCCCATCGAAATAGAAATAGGAACGTGACTTTAATAGGATTTTTGTGGGTGTTTTTCATTCCCCCCTCAAAGGACTCGGCGCCCACCCTTTAGTAATTCTAACCGGTTAAACCCCCCCCCCCCCTCCACCCTTAAGCGGTCTATTGTACGATGTGGCTACGTGGAAAGAGGGGGGGTAGGGGGCTAAGACCCCTCGTTTTTAAATGGTCCTTCAGTCGACTTCCGCACGTGACTGAGTAGCTTCCTGGGGGCCTCCTCGGCGCTATGTAACTTAAGTTTTACTTATTGATTTAATTGCGGTTTTGATGAACCACAAAACTTATATGCTCGTTATAACGTTTACAATTAAGGTATAATGTATAAAATGATGCGAATTTGGGGGCCCCCCGAATGTTAATGCGCCAAATAAGAGTTGTAAACGTGTGAAAACGCTGTTCAGAACATGTTTTCAAAAGCAAGTCCATTCCGAGTGGAAAAATTATGTGTGGAAACGTGTGAACTTGTAGATTCTATAAAATACCAATTTAGAATTACTCAAACACTTACAAAAATTACAAGAATTACAAAAATGTACTCGCAATGGATGATTATACAAATGTTCTCGAGTATTAACGTAGTCTAAAATTGAGTACCGATGTAGTAATCGAGTATGAATAGAAATACTTAAGTAATTGAGTAATTTGAGTAATGAAAATGAGTAACTTGAAACTCAACTCTGAGTCATGGACAAGCAAGGAATGGTGTACTTTCGGACTGGTCAAGTTTAAAATGTTCTATACAGCAGTGTTGGGCAGTAATTGAGTATATTGAATGAGTACATTGAATGAATTTGAGTAACGAGTAAAAGAATACCGATTACAAAGAGTAATTTGAATACAAAATGCAGAAAAGTAATTGTATGGAATTGTACTCAAAAGTAAGAATACAATGCACTCGAATACAAAAATGTACTCGCAATGGATGACTATAGAAATGTTCTCGAGTATTAAACGTAATCTGAAATTGAGTACCGATGTAGTAATCGAGTATGAATGGAAATACTTATGAGTAATTTTGAGTTACGAAAATGAGTGACTCGAAATCAGTCTACTGATTACACGTACACTTAAATTATAGAGTATGATTCAACTGCAATTTATCCTAATCAGTACTCGGAACTCCTACTCATGAGCACAATTTACCCAAAATTTTGTACTACATAGTATAGAATTTGTTAAAGAGTACAAATGACGGATGTTTTATTGATGGATAGTCTGGGGAAGAGCGAGACCTCGTTGTGCCAATAAGTGCTTTTATTATTTATTTTTTTTCTGCTTTTCTAAGCCATATTCTCTTCCGATTTTTGTTTCTTTTGTTGTGATTTGGACGTACAATCGTTTTGACGAATGTCTCGTTTTGTCACTGCACACACTCGGGAACACTCACTCTCTCTTTAGTCCTAATGTCCGCCAAAATAGGAGACAATGGGTGCCACGTGTCGCACCGGTGTTGACAAATTGGACGTGTGCAACAGGTGCGGACATTTTTGGGACACAAACAGAAAAAAAAGCGTTTATTTTGACGCAATTTTGAAATGCCAGTCACGATGATATCGAAATGACCGCGGAATTAATACGAACACGGTGGCGCCATCCCGCGTTCAAAGGACGCAACAATCACAACGTGGAAATTTCTTTAGGGCACTCCATAAATGGAGACGAGGTGTTTGAACAAAATACCACTCTTGCAGTGGCGTACCGAGGGTATTTGGCCCCCAGGGCTAAAACACCCAAATCTGCGCCCTTCTCCCTCAACCCATCCTCCACTACCCAAATCTGCGCTATTTTCTCCCATCCTCCACTTCCCAAATTTGCGCCCTTCTTTCCTCCATCAGGTATGAGGCGGGGGGGGGGGAAGGGGGGGGAAAGGATCATGTGAACACCAGGGGGAGGAGGTAAGCCGGTATGGACGTGCGCAATGATGGTATTTTTTAGTTTTTGTATTTTCTGTTTAATTCAATTAATCAATTTTAAAGATCGGTGAAAGGGGAAATGGACAACGGAGGAAGTGTGTCCCCAGTCCCAACGTACTTGAATTTTTAAAACCTCGGGAAAGTCAGGAATTATGCCCAACTTTGTGTTAAACACCAAATTTATGTCAGAAAAATCTGGAAAAATGTCGTGGAATTTTTGTAGTGAGACAGGTGCTTGAAAATTTAAGGATGGGATGTTCCAACATATTTTCTGGACACCCTACTTTTCAAAGAAAGGCTAAGGGCGTTTATGAGGAGAGGGGTGTCTTGGCTAAAAATGGACACCACGTGGACAGGGTGCAGGGGTGGGGTGTCAATATCTGAAGGAATTTCGGGGACGTCCTTTTTTAATGGCCCTTTATAGTTTCCTCCTAGAAGTGAAAACTAGATTACTAGTATGGCATCAACTTTCCCACAATTGCGTTTTTATCTTAAAAAAAATTCTGTTTTACCTTTGAAAAATTTGGGTGGAAATTTGTACAAATTCGGAATCCATCCCCAAGATCCCCCTCCCCCTTCCATATATACAGCCTTGCAAGAATGTATTGTTTATAACCAAATGTTCTGCTGAAATTTCTGTAAAAAAATGGGCATGAAATGCAATGAGAATGTGGCGTTTTGAATTTGCCCTTTCCTCCTGCTGGCTGGACACCCCCTTCCCCTACTAGCCCCTCCCCGTATCTGTGTTTTCCATGGAAGGGTGGGTAAAGGGCGAATCGCATGGTGGTCACTCGAAGGAAGAACCCAGATGAGAGATTTTTCTTTTGTCTAAAGTTAGCCAAGCTGAGCCAGAGAGCTGACCCTGGTGATAACAATTAAAAATCAGTCTGAGGGGGGGGCGAGGGTCGCTCGTCCATGCGCGTCTCTCGTTTGTTTTTCTTGTTCCGTTTCGATGAAAGGTTGTTTAGGAGGAGGCTGGGGTCCTCGTTGGTCATTTGGTCGCGCTGATGAATAATAGGAGCGGAGGAAGTGAGCAAAACTCAGCCGATGCTATTTCTATCTCTTCCTGTTCCCTCTCTCTCCCATCTTTCATCTTCTATCAGTTATTGGGGCTTAAGAAATCGGGGGATCGACTCCCAGGACCCCCACCCTCGCCTTTTGGCAACGGATCAAAGCCAGTGCAAAGGAGACGTTGCCAAAAAAAAATCACCCCGTTGAGGCGAGGCCTAAAGCAAGTGTATATGTGCGAGACGTCTAAATTAAAGAATAAGAAGAAAAAAAATAGGTGGAAACTGCTTGGGATGGATCTGAGGTATAAAGCCACTAATGCCAGGACACTGACGTCCTGAAATGTCAGGACATTTGCACTCGTTATTCGATGTTTGTCCCACAAACATGGGATGTTGATGATATTGTTCCCGGAACTTAAAAATATCAAATGGGAATCGAACACTATTCCAATATTAATTTACAATTGATATCAATTAACAAATAAAAAGTTTCATAACTGCGCACATGTATAGACTAAGGCCGTATATGTGATCACATTTTTTTTGGGGGGGGGGGGGGAAGAAAGGGGGAGAGATACAACATTTCGGAAGGGGAAGGGGGATATGGTCCAAAAATCGCGAAAATTGGCGGATTGGGTTAAAAATTGGCGGATTTGGGTTGAAATTTGTGAAACTTTTGGATTTCGGAAGGGGGGGGGGGATCTATCCCCAATACATCCCCCCATATATGCGGCCTTGCTGCTCCCCCAACAAAGCGTCCTAGAGGAGGTTTAAAGAGGCTTAAAAGAGGTGTAAGTGGGATCACAACCCTATCCTTTTCAATGGGTGGGGTTTGCGAAGATACTCACAGTTGAATGAGGGAGGTTTGGGTGGGGGTGAGAATTATTTGGGGTGGCTCGATGGATCAGCAAGGGCCTCCGCTTGTCGTTTTCGCTTTGAAATGGTCGATTTTTTAAAAATTAATATACAAGTTTGAAAAATGTCCGTTATTTTGCACACGCTGCCAGCAGGTGGCAGCATGAGATAAACATGTTGTGAGTGCACAAATTCAAATAATTGAATTTTTAAAAAATCTACTATTTTAAAATGAAAAATGACGAGCGAAACCCCTTGCGGATTTATAAAGTTATTTTAAACAATTTTTATTTTTATTTAATCTTTTTTTGTTTGACTGTGAGTGTCTTTGGAAATTTACCCATTGAAAGGGATAGGGTTGTAATCCCCCTTAAAAAAGGCCAGACATCTTCAGAATACAATCCTTATTTCAGGACGCCCTGTATAGTCTTAAGGGGAGTACTTTGAAGGGGACAATGTACAATAACTCGTATTTTTTTGTAATAATTTTTTTAAAAATCAGCCCTCGTATATCCTGTTGGGTTAAGTCCACGAGGAACTGTCCTCTTATACGCAGTTTTTAGTGGTTGCTATTTTCTTGTCTATACTTGAACTCGACGAAGATAATATGCGTTTAATTTTTTTGAAATTATTGAAAAGTAGTTAGTTTAATTTCGTTTTCGATGGGGGAGGAGGATCCTGTTTTTGATGCTTGTTGTGTTTTGTTGTCCTCCATGATCCAGCCAGGAACTTCTGCTGCTTCTGCTTCTGCATGATGTTGATTGCGTCGTTAATATTTTTAAGTAGATCGGATGTCGTTTTTGGATTCTAACCAAATTCATTTTCTTTCTTTTTTTGTGTGTGGAGCGAAGGCCTTTGTTTATATAAAATTTAATTCGTGGCATGTGTGCCACGTATAGAAACGAGGAGCTAGATAGCGATACAGAAACCAGGCTGTAGCCTTGCTTCTGCCAGTGTGTACGACAGGATAGTACTTTTAATACACGTGTTTGTATAAAAAAAAATTATTCCTAGATTATCATTTTATCTTTAGAAATGAGGAGGCTGTGACAGAGACGAGGCCGCAATTATTTCTTAAAGTATAATTGACGGTTTTATGAAAATTGCCAAATACGAAAAAACTTCTCACTAAAACAAATAAGGTTGTGCAACCTTATTCTAGACAAAAACGACTTAGCTCAGGAAATGTCACAGCAGATAATGGTGGTCAGCCTTTATATATTTCATGGTCGAAAACAGTTATTTACTAAAAACTAAAGGGCAAAAATTGTTATCTCCATTCGTCATAACAACGCATAACAATGGATATAAGGTTCTCTTTTCAAGATGGCGCTAGTTAGAACAGATGACGCTTTGGATCACGTGACAGCACGTGAGCGCACGCGCCGCCACGTTCCAAATATGAAAAATGAAAATGGCGTCATTAAGTTTATTCCTTTTTTTTTTCTTAAATCCTACCTCTTTTTAAAGTGCGTTTCTACGCAGGGTCTGAAAACCCTAGAAATGGCAAATTTTTCCCAAACAAGAGAGGTAAGAATAATTGCTCCTTCAAGACAAATTAATCGCCGTTTTTATTCTTTGCGAGTGGCTCCGCTTGTAAACACGGGATCGAATTCGTTCTTTTTTTCGTTTTTTAAGCCTCGAATTATTTTCGTTTGTTTCTCCACCAACACGTCTTTTACAACCCGGTCTATTTCCATTCGCCTTTTTCTTATTGGGCTTTTCGACTATTAAATTACAGATTTATCTTCGTTGTAAACGCGCGATTACCGTGCCCTGTTGCATCCCGTACGTACCTCGCGCGGCTAAATTAAGCCTAACTGCCTAGATAAGAGTGCCAATGGAGGCTAATCGGAGATTAATGAGGCGCTCCCGTTTTCGTTAATTGGCGATTAAGTAATCGACATTTGATTTCTGCCCGAACCCTGTTGTTGTTTTAGCTCCTGCCCCTTAATTGTTGGCTCCGACCTCATTTTTTCAGTGATAAAACTTTAGATGAAAACCATACGCTGCTCTGCTTAATAACCATTAGACTCTCGAGATGAAGTACTTTTTTTAAATATCGTTAATAATTATCTGTTGGCTAGTTTTAAACTGTTTCAAATTTGTTACTTTGAAGAGAAATTAAAAATACATTCCTGCATGAAATAGCCGTAATAAACATATACGTGCCATACACTGCATTATTATTATATTTGAAATTTCCCTCTCAAATCACGAGAACTTAATTCACTGCGATCTTCGGTGTACTCTCCGCGATTGTTTGCCCAAGTTTGTTTGTTTGTTTGTTGATTTTTAACGTTGGCCTATTTCCTTACCCAAGAGCCAAGTGGACACGGTTTTGAGAGTGCTCGTGATAGCATTTTTAGTGAGATGCTCGCCTTGTCTTAATTTACTTGGCCCACATATTTCAGATGTTTTATGTTGTCTCGCATAACGAGAAGATGTAGGGTTAAACCGTTAGGGCACTAGGCCCTTCTTACGGAGGATTGTCTATGGTCTTTTTTTTATTCCGCGTGTGAAGTGATAATAGGTGTTGGCTATGCTGTGAAAAATCCAAATGTGTGGGATACGTATATATATTTTGGGGATTTGCCAACATATTCGAATCAAAAAACGTTTACCGGGATATGCGAATTTCTGTCAGTATTTCTGATTGATCCCCAAGTCCAGTCGCCCCCACGGTCATATCGATCTGGGTTTTTTGTTGTTGTTGTTTTTTGTTCCCTACACTATTTTAATTTATACGATGCTTCGATTTGACCCTTCGAAACTCCTTTGGCTTTGTTTGCAGAATTGCTAATAGTTTGAGTCTTATGTCCAGGAGAAAAACGCTATCAATCAAGATTTTCTGAATTTGGATGTGTTTTTATACACGTATGCAATGCTAGGAAATTTATTTTGGCATTTGGAAATCTTTCTCGCCGAGATTAAGCTCGTTTGCGATGGGTATTTCAATCGTGTATTTTCAACCCCACTTTCGGTGTTTTTTTTTAAACAGTTTCAAAAGTCCCCCCATTTTTTCCCACTTCCTAAGGGGCCATTCAAAAAGGACTTCCTTAAGAGGGTGGTGGGGTCTACTGGCATGTGGACAGGAGGGAAAGTTATTATGGACGTCCACGGTCCGAACGAGTCTTTAACCCCCTTTTTAGGGGCTATTCAAAAAGGACGTCCTCAAGAGGGGAGGGCTCTGGGCTAAAATGGATACTATTTGGACAGAGGGTAGGGGTGGTCAATTTTTGAAGGAATTTCAGGGCATGTATTTTAAATCACTGATGTGGACGTCATTTTATGATCTGCCATCTCTTCCAATCCACCCCTCTTTGTCCGCATTTTAATTCTGTTTGCTCGCCAAATTTTCTGAAATTCTGATTAATTGACGTTGAAACATCGTTGAAAAAAGTATACTCTAACCGTTATTTCAAACTCCTGTCTCTTATTTATTTAATACAAAAAAATCACTACCTGAATAATATTTCCATACATTCGGTGTTCGAAATGCGCCGCGTTCTATTCTATTGACATTTATAATAAATTGCTTTTGCTGCCAGCACGCCTCGTCTTACTTTTCTTTCTTTCGGATCAAATTCACGAAAATAGCTTCTTCCTATAAATCGTTAATAATTTTCAAATTGAACTTTTTAAGTTTTTTCTTGTCTTAAGTTTTTGTAGTTCTTTTTTTTTTCTCCCCTCTAGATAGGCAATCACGCAGAACACGGGAGTGGAACGTCGGCACGTGGGACCCTCAGCGCCATCTGTCGAGCGACGAAAGAGCCGTACTTCCATACTTATATTTTAGGCCTACTGTCTCTTTAAATGTTGTTAGTGCGGTGTTCGAGTCGTCTATTAACTAAAAGTATGGCTACCGTTTCGACCTCGGTCGTCAATATTAATGTCGAAGAAAGTCTAGACGAAGCCAAGGATGAGATACCGAAAGAAGGCAACAACTGGAAGAGAAAAAAGAAGGTGGTTCAGAGCGGCGAGGAATCGAGGCCCAAAAAAGTAAGCCCACATGTGTAGTTCATATTAGGCCCACGTACACTATGAACTGTCTTTTTAAATTTCGTCTGACACTTTGTTTTTATCCCTTATTTTGAAAAGGTTTTCAAGCGCATTGATCGACCAGGATTCTGCGAAGGGCGGTTCGAAGAAACGGAATATTATTTTGAAAATGGTGAGAAGATCTGCACGAGTGCACAGGGGCGCTAATATGATACGTTTTCGTGGTTGAAATAAGTTTGCATCATCAAGAATTTAAGGTGTCCAACCTAAGATTGTATAAACGTTTTGTTTGGTCACGCATCCCATAGAAGGTTTGCGTCATAGGCGGATCCTTAGTTTACCTTTATGATAGCGCATACTAATTTGTACATTCATTATTTGCTTTCAAGGGCTTCGCAAGGTTCGTCCATACTTTTTCACATTCTCAGTTTTCTGCAAAGGGCGTTGGGTCAATCGTAAACTGCTAGACGTGTTTAAGGACGAATTTAGAACTCATCCGATGCAGCTGTTTGTAAGTTGAAATTTACCTACGTTTGCGAGTAACACGCGCAAATAATTTAATTTAAAAAAATGCCTGGTTTAAAGAGGTCTTTTGCTGATTCCAAGGAGCGCAGTATCAGGTGCGGCTTAATTAAGGTAAATGCGGAGAACGTACCGCTGGACTACATATTGAAGAACAACGATTTCATCGTGAACACGGCTCACAGGTGTGGAACGCTTTACGGATTTAATGTAATTCGAATGCTACGGTGCTCATGAGATTTCACTTTATAGACACGAAGTTCCCGTTACCGATAAGAAGATCGCCATAATCCACGAGTCGAGCGAATTGCTCGTTGTAAATAAACCACCGTCGATACCCGTAAGCTATGATAAAATTATTCATTACCAGGAATACTCAAGTTGCACTCATCGAATCCTTTGCTTATTTATCAAATTCTTAGGTTCATCCCTGCGGCCGTTATCGACATAATTCCATGGTCTTTATTCTGGGCAAGGAATATGGATACAAGGACATTCGGAGTAAGCAGATTTAAATCGGCGTGGCTAGTCGTTCCCAAATTTAAAAAAAGATCTTGTTTGTAATTTTAATTCATTTTTTTTACGAGCAGATGTTCATCGGCTGGACAGATTGACGTCCGGGTTGCTCATTTTTGCCAGAACGCTGGAAAAGGACAGGGAACTAAAAACTCAAATTTTCCAGAGAGAGTTGTCCAAGGAATATCTGAGCAGAGTGGAAGGGGAATTCCCAGAGTGAGCCCCGCTCCACTTCTATTTTAACCCTGAAAGTTACGCTCTTTACCGTTTTTTTGTTTTCTTATCGTAAACTTCCGACTTTCCTTATTGTAGCGATCCGATCATCTGTTTAGAGCCCATCGCTGTGATTTCTGAGAAAGTTGCTACTTTTCGCGTTTCTGCCGATTCCCCTGACAGCAAGGATTGTAAAACGGAGTTTCGGAAGCTCAGTTATAATGGGAAATCTAGCGTAGTTCTGTGTAAGTTGAAAAATCGGTCGTTGGCAATAAATCCGTGTATCCGGCGTAACGTCGATTGTAATTAGATTTGTGTTTTCTTCAGGTAAACCTCTAACTGGCCGTACGCATCAGATAAGGGTACATCTGCAGTATCTAGGTAAAACCCGCAATGTTTGGAGGGGTTTTTTTCATTGCGGAATGAATTGTTTCGATCGTTTTCTGATTGTGCGTGTTTTTTTTTAAACAGGGTATCCCATTGTAAACGACCCTCTTTATAATAATCTCGCTTTTGGGCCTAACAAAGGCAAAAACGGAGATACCGGAAAAAGTGACGAGCAGGTAAGACATTCGGGATGTCCAGACGTCGGGAAACTCGGGGAAACGTGCTTTGATTTTTAGAAAAATGATATGTATATAAAAATTAGTTACCACTGTACATATTGTGGCAATTTATTATTGAGAAAAAAAAGAAGTTAAATCTTGTTATGATATTTAAACTTTCAAGCCGTCTTGATATTTTATCTCGTTTCTCAACTTAGCTAGTCGAAGATCTATTGAAAGTAAACAACGCAGATTCTTGGCTGGGCGTCGGCTCAATCGGCGACATAGCTGGTGCTAAAGTGCTGGAAGACGTCATCTCGAAGTGCGAAGTCGCGGCAGCATCCGAGAGCGAAACGACGACGGACGATTCTACGTCGGAGAAAACACCGGACAAAGCTAAAGCCGACGATCCGACGTACGACGAAGCGTGTCCCCACTGCACCGGGCTGATCAAATATAAGGATCCTCCTCTGGAGAGCCTCGTCATGTATTTACACGCGTGGAAATACAGGGTACGCTTCATTTTTTTTTATCGGCGGTGATATTTGGTAGACTGGGTCCAAATGCGCATTTTCAAAAATAGTTTGGAGGTTTTTGGAGGAATACCCGACGACTTTCGTAATCTGAAATTTATTGTTTTGTAGGGACCGGGCTGGGAATTTGAATCTGATATCCCGGAATGGGCCAAGGAGGACTGGACTAAAGATTGAAAGATTGGAAAATGTATGAAAAGTCGCGATTTGTGAATTGTGATTGCGTTAACGGTGTATCGTTAGCACCGCGTCGTTTTTATTGCGTTTTAGCAAATGCATCCGAAAGACGTTAAGTAAAAATATCGCAGGGAAATTTCCTCATCGGTTTTCTCGTTGCTCGTGGATCGGTGAGTGACCAATGCCTTAAACATTTATAACTTCTTATTACTGACGAAAAGCGAATGGTTCGCAGTGAGACTTGCGTATCTTCGAGCTAGATGAATTAAGGATGTGCGGAAAACATTAAAAACTTTTTTTTTATATTGTGTTATTTTAGCATTTATTACGGATTGAAAGAAATGGTTGTAAATTACATATGCAAATAAATTATTTGCGAGTGTTGCTTTTGAAACAATTTAGTTCAAGATTTTAGTGGTAACACCGTCTGTCTTCGGAGATTTGGTTTCACGATTCAGATCCCGGCTATCTTTTTGGTTTTTCGCGGTTTTGAAGTGAAACTTCTATAGGCACGGTAGGGCAAATTGGCCTGAACGTCACGAAAAGTGAAACGCTTCGTCGCAATGCGGTGATATTTCCTTTAAAAATCGAACACTTCCACACGTAGAAAGCGAATTTGCGCAAAACAAAGGTTTGGGATGTTGAAATAACTTCAAAATTAAATTAAACGATGAGTTTACAAGTGAGGAATTTATTTTAAACAACAAGAAGTTAAGAGAAACTGAACTTGACAACAATTAAAAAAATAACATTCCAACAATAGAACAATCAAATTCCAAAATTAACACGAGATTTAGAACAGCATGTGCACATGTACGTGCCTATGACGCCACAAAGGTTTTCTGAACTATTTCTATCAGACCAGTCCCGGATGTGCAGTTTACAAATAAGATGTTTCGCCTAATTAACCCTTGGAAATCTGGAAATGCGCTTGAATTTGTAGCACCTTGGAAGGGGTGCTAGAAATATCTGAAATTCGTGTTCAAAACTATAGTTTATTCTAGGAATTCCTGTATGCGGTAGAAAATCTTACGTTTAATCGGAGAATTCAGACTGTTTGGAAAAATATTTTTAATTGGTAGTGGAATAGGGTCCTTTAAATCCTTGAATTTTTCCCAGCAAATTTTCTGGACACCTTGGTAACTTAGTTTCTTAAATTATTAAACCTTATTCTCGCATTACGATTGTTTATTAATCGATGAATGGAAAGCTTATTTAATATTTTGCGATTATTCTTAGCTCTAAAACGATTGATTCAAATTGGATTCACGTATGCTTTAAAAGCGTGTTTACGTGGGTAATTCTAATTGTGCGTTTCTACATTTGTGTTACAAAACAAACATTAATACCGTTCATCAAATAACTACTAAGATCCTCCCATTCCTTTAGCCGTGAAAATGCGATCTGTATTTTCAGTGTCAAGGCTGTCTTCCAATAATGCGCTATCGATAATCGCTATTTTCCTCGGCTTTTGGTCGATAACGCCGTAATTGCGAATTTCTTCAGGGACTTTAAATTTCTCCCGTTCCTCCGTTATGCAAAAAAATAAAGAAACGTATTATAAAAATGCTCCTCGCGTATTAATTTAAATAACCTCGTTCGGTATTTTTGTCCGGCACATCGATTGATTTTTTAAACTGTTCAAAGCAGGCCTTAATTTGAAAGTGAAAAATTTCTAAAAATATACCAATTTCTTAGATATTTTCAAAAGAATTATTTATTATTGTTCGCAACGCTAATCACGCAACTTAGCAATTTCGAGCGCATTACATAAAATAAATGTTGATCGAAGTAAAATTTAGCAGGCCCTCAGGTCAAAAATATCCCCACAAAAAAAACTTTTTGTCTTTATTTGTGGGAGGGTCGGGAATTTATCTTTCGTATAGTGATTGTAAATAGAAAACATTAGAAATGTCCATCGTGGAACAGATTATTTTAATCAAAACTAAATTATTTCATTGAAAAAATCGGTCAAACTTATGAAGTGCTTTTTGTTTATTTATTCTAGTTTTTCGCAGATATCGAAACCCTGGAAATTTGCTAGACCAGGATGGTATTCAACTCGATGCCATTGATACTGTCAAGTATCTGGGGAATTATATTATTAAAAATCTCTCGGAATCACAATTTCACAAAATTTTTTGTTCCAGCAAACCATGGTTGCAACTTCTTATTCCTTCAGCGCATATTTCGAGATTGTGCTAAAACTGGCCACGCAACTCTGGTTCGCCCTATGTTGGAATATTGCGCTCGTATTTGGAACCCTCGCAGGATGGTTCATATTCGGGATGTAGAGATGGTCCAGCGTAGGTCAGCCAGATTTGTTAAGGGCAGTTACCAAAAATGCTCCACTCTCTAAATTGGGATACGTCGAGGTCCAGACGCGCAAAGTTATCTATGAGGTTATTCGAATGTTTTAATCTTTCTCGTAATTCTCGTAATATTCACGCCTAAGGACCATTCTAGGAGTAGACATAATCACTCAAATCCTTTGACCGAGCATTCGTGCCCCAAGACGGATGCTTACTATCGGTCCTTCTTTTTGCGTGCGATTAGACGATGGAATAGCCTTCCTCGAGAAAGTCCAGATTTAGTAAAAATTCAATTTAACAATGATGTCTAAAGCCATATGGCATTTATTTGCTGACTGTAGGGCACTGAATTGAATTTGAAAAATTATTTAATGGCACGACCATTTGCTAACCTCGTAATAAAACCTATTGTTCATTAGTTATGATTTTTAATTCATATATGCTAAGGAAAAAACCATTTTATGGTATGTTTTAAAGTTGAATTCATACATCATACATTGTAAATTGTGTTATAAAATAATTTGTAGCTAACTTTGACCGTTACTTTGACACCAAGTTAGTCATAATGTCATTTTTTTTAAAATTTTCAGTCATCATAATGGTCATGGAAAATTGTTTTCAAAACTGGAAAAGCTCCGTAAGTTTAAAATTTAGTTTGGTAATTATTTTCCACGCATCATTTAACAGCATTTCTTTTTTTACAGTTAAGTTGCTATGTTGCAGCGATGGGCGCAATCAATCCAGAAGAAGCCGGCGAAATATCGGAAGCGCTGGAATATCGTTTTCCCGAGGCCCTAACCTTCCTCGTGCTATCCAATGTCGGGCGTTAGCAACTCTTGGATGCGCTTTCTTTTTGTGTCCGTTTGTTTGTACGAACTTGACACAAAGGAGATGCTAGGGAATTGTAATTGACTCGGAGACGACGTCAATGTTGCCATATCCGTCGGTGCTTGGTTACGTCGCCGTGCCGCTGGAATCATTGATTTTGGATTACGATACACGTGTGGACCGAGGCAGTCGATAAGCGTGCGGCCCATTTGGGTGAGAAAACGATTTTTAACAGCGGGATGCTACGTTTTTACATTCAAATTCATTAATCACGACATTAATTGTTGTTGCCCGTTTGATCGCGGCAACAGCGTGATATGTTAATTTTCAGGAAAGATTAATCGATTTTCTCTCTGCTTGAACTTTTTACAGAAAAAAATTACTAAACCCTTTCAGTTTCTGATCGGTTTCAAAGAATCGTCACAAACTGGTAATTAAGCGATTCTGTTTGCTTAAAAATTAACGGTAAATTATCAGAAAAGAACTTTTTATGCCTGGTTCACAATGCCTCGACCAACGTCGTCCGTCGGTCGAGGCGGAGCTTAATTTTTTTAAGAAAAACGTCACACGTTTTGACGCCCGGCGCAATCTGGCTCACAATAGCCCCCAAAATATTTTCTGGCGCTAGGTGCAAATTTATAATTGCTTGACCGTTAAAGTTACGTCCAAAGTTTGAATCATTTCAAACTTTCTCGACGTCTTTTGACCCAGCGCAATTTGTCATAAACGCGTCATCATGTAGGTTGGCACGCATGCGCAGACCGAGTGACGGTCAGAAAAAGACGTCGGTCGATGCATTGTGAACCAGGCATTAGGCAACTTAACTGGCAAACGTGTTTACTAAAATATGAACAGTTTTTTTTTTGATGAATTTACGAGTTTGCGATTAGTTTGTATCCATATAAACGAGATCGATTCAAGTGATCGGATGACTAGCGATTACCAGTTTGCGATCCAAAAAATTGCTACAAATACAGGGGTTTTATGAGTTTATTACAGATGAGTTGCTAGTTTATTATTGTCGGAGAAGGGTTCAAAATTTCCGTCAACTTTAATCTACAAAATCTATTTAATACATCCAGTTTTGAAAACTGAAGTATTATCAAAGACTTCGTGTACGAGATACGATGATACAGAAAAACTATTCTCTAAGTCATTATCAAAAATTTAAGTAATATCACTGTCGCAAAGGTTGTCACCCTCTATATTAAAATAGAAATAAAATTTTTGTTGGGAACAACAACAGTTAAGGCCCGATAGTTTCCTCAATTTAAACAATTTTACCACATTCTATTCAATTCAACTCAGTTCCCCTACAGTCGGCTAATAAATGTTATATTTTAGGGGGCCGTACCCAATCATTTCAGGAAAATGCTACTACGTCAGTAGCGACTTAGACATCATTGTTAAATTGAATTTTGACTTAATCTGGACTTTCTCGAGGAAGGCTATTCCATCGTCAAATCACATGAAAAAAGAAGGACCGATAGTAAGCATCCGTCTTGGGGCACGAAGCTCGGTCTAAGGATTCGAATGATTATGTGCACTTCTATAGTGGTCGTTAGGCGTTATTTATTTTAATTACGAGAAAGATTAAAACGTTCGAATAACTCCGCAAATAACGTTTCGAGTCTGGACCTCGACGTGTCCCAATTTAGAGAGTGGAGCATTTCTGTCACACTCGCGGAATGTCGGTAACTGTCCTTAACACATCTGGCTGCCCTACGCTGGACCATCTCTATATTCTGAATATAAACCATTCTACGAGGGTTCCAAATAGGAGCGCAATATTCCAACATAGGGAGAACCAGAGTTGCGCAGACAGTGTCCGCTACATTTTCCGCACATTCTCAAAATACTCGTTGAAGGAATCTAAGGCGTTAGTTCGCCGCACCAACAATTTTAGTGAAATGGCGATTCCGAGAGATTTTTTATTTTTACCTCATTGCACTTTTTTTGCATTTAAAAGATGACTTAAATTCATCGTAAATTGAGCAAATAAATGTGTGTCAAGTGCTAAACATAGTAATTTCTAGTACCAGAATTGATTCATGACCTAAATGGACATCATACCTGGTTTTATTTTTATTTAACCATCAATTTTGTAAAAACAAACTCATAACGATCAATATCCACTTTAATTAGTTCTTATGATCGATAAAATTATAGGCTACAGTAGAACCTGTGTAAATGAAAATTCTCTATCTAAAAGCATAAAATGTGCTGGTCCCGACTCGGGACTCGTGTATACAAATGATCCTGTCTAAAAGCATATTTTTCACCGGTCACAAGAGTATGCTTTTAGACAGGTTCTACTGTAGTGTAAAACGTGTTTTAATCTGCAATTTCTGTTATTATTAATTAATTGCTAAAGATAGCATGTTTTATAATTTTTATTTTTGTTTTATGTCTATTATATCTTAGTTTTTGCTCATTATTCATGCGTATCGTACAATAATATTGTAATTATACACGAAATCGACTAGAGTTTTGCGCAAACCGAGTGCAAATTTGTCACTACTGTTAGTGGAGATGTCATTTTGGTTACCTTTTAATCGATATTTTCTCTTTCAATTAGATGTCAAGTTTCCTTTGCCCACCCCCGTCAGTCTTCCTCACGCCCCACCTCCTAATATTGGAATTTGAGGACATTTTTAACGATCCGTTAGCATTGTGCCGCTTGACATTCAACCTGTTGCTACGGAAACACGTGAGTACAGGTTATTGGGTGGTGTCTTAATGCCTATAGGAATATCACCGAATAAAACTCTTAATTCATTCTCGAGTCTTTTCAGCCTCTGTTATGATGTCTAGGACACCTGACTGAAGTCTAAGCTCAACTTTGCGCAACTCCTCGGCTGGACAAGACCAACATGGGAAGCGGAGTTTTCTGTGGTGAGCGAATCTTATGTGCTTTTTTGCGGCAATTCATGCTTTTCTTAATTTAAACTCACTTTTAATGAATACGATGTTTACGGTTTTAACCTTTTCGGCATAACACCGATTATAACGGTCTTAACTTATCAAAATTAGTTTTATTCACTAAAATTATACATTAAAATTGATTTTCGTCAGCAAAGTACTAATTGAAAAACATGGTAGAAATTTGAGTAATGATTATGACGATTTAATCTTCAGCAGTAATTGAGTACATGGAATGAATTTGAGTAACGAGCGAAAGAATATGGAGTACAAAGAGTAATTTGAATACAAAATGTGCAAAAGTAATTGTATGCGAATGTACTCAAAACGTACAAGTATATGATGCGCTTGATTACAAAAATGTACTCACTCGAGTATGAATAGAAATACTTTTAAGTAAGTAATTGAGTAATTTGAGTAACGAAAATGAGTAACTCGAAACGAGGGTCATCCTAAAAGCTAATATATGAATGTATCCTAATTTTTACATTTCTACTTATGGTTCTTTTGTTATATCGAATTTACCTTTCATTTTTTCCCGTTAATTATTAAGATTTTCCTTTATTTTGTGTTTTCATATTCAATTTACAATTTTTTTAAAATAGTAATTGTTTTAAATAAACTGAATACTTTCGCAATCCGTCATACTCGTAAATTCGTAATCGGTACTCGTATCCACGAGTACAATTTACTCGAGTCTGGCTATGATACTATTCGTACTACAGAGTACGATTAGAAAGATTCCACAGGTACTCGTAATCGGTACTTCCGCACACGAGTACATATTTGCCCAAGTTTGATTACTCATTTCATATGACTGCTAATTACATGTACTCAAAACAGAGTATGATTCCACTGCAATCATAATCAGTACTCCTACTCATGAGTACAATTTGCCCAACTCTGCTCTTAAGCATAACGCAGATTCAAACTATGAAAATTCAATAATAACCTCATTAACCTGATCTTAATTGACAAAATACTTATTAAAACGATATAATTAAATTTAAAACTGAAAGTATTTAATTAAAGTACACCATACGAGTGTTTACAGAAAATCTGATCAGCATGACTTTGATTAAATTTACGAAAATCTGATTAAAACCTGATTTTGATTAACAAAATAACTATTAAAGTAATGAATTGCTTAGTAATAAAATTAGTTTTACTGTTTTAGTTTGGTGAACATTAATTAAGCGTATCAATAAATTTATGAAACCAGGTTTGATTTGACGAAAGCTTGCGTTTTGCTGAAATTGTTTCATGAAATGTGAAATTTCACAAATAAGATTCGTGAAATTGGTACATTTTTGAAATCGGTTTAATTAGTACAAATATGTTTTTATTTTTTATGTCCTCATTGATCATTTTTTTGTTGTCTGGGAGCTTGCCCTGACATGCCTCTGCGTTAATCATTTTATAAGGTCTTTATGCTTACTTCCGGTTTTTATCGATGTTTCTTTCCTCGTTGAACAAATGGACGACCTTACCCTTAAAACCCAATTTCGTTAATCGATTTTAAAAAGCTTTATCCGTAATCCATATTTGTGGTTCTTCAGACTTCGCATGTTTCTAGTTTATTTTTTTTTAAACAAGACCCACTTGATTGTACCATTCCAAATGTAAAAAAATTCAGAAGAAAGTAATTTATGTTTGAGAATGAATTAATCGGGCATATTATTAACAAATGTTACATAATGTATGGAGTTTATGATTGCCTTAAGAGGAGTAATAACTTTTAAACTTAATCAGACGTTTTTGAAAGCTCGAGTATTGGAAAGCTTTTGAGCAATGGTTTATATAATACTTCATGTGATATAAATGTCATTTTTCTGCAACAAATGTGCATTTTGTTTTGCCTAAATGAAGCAATATTTCTACAATAAACGTGCCAATTTTCTGCAGTAAGAGTTCATTTTTATCAATAAAATTGTAATTTTTCAGTAGCAAAAGTGCAACATTTTCTGCAGTAAAAGTACAGAAAAAAGCCCTACTTTTCATATTTGGCCTGGACCTTATATCAGTGGGGCCGTCCATAAATGACGTCACGCACTGAAGGGGGAGGGGGATCCACACATTTGTGACGATGTGTGACGAGGGGGAGGGGGTGTTTAAGAAATGTGACGTCACGTCAAAAATTAAAATGCGTGTTTTGAATTTTTTGATTTATTAAATGATTATGTAACCGTTTCATTTTCTGGCATGCATATTATTGATTGTTATGATTCTATCACCATTCTTCGTTGTTCTAATACAAAGTTTCAAAGTATTTTTTTAGTTATAAAGGGGGAGGGAGCAGAGCTTTGTGACGTCATATTTGAGGGGGATCTGACTTTTTGTGACCAAGTCTGACATGGGGGAGGAAGTCAAAAATCTGCCAAAATTGCGTGACGTCATTTATGAACGGCTTCAGTTCTTAAGTCCCCAACTAAGAAAACAATGCACATAAACAGTAGCATTTTTTTCAATAATTTAATGTTGGACCATAAGTAATCTTTTTAAGAACACCATTGAAGGCAAAAGTTATTATTATTATTATTATTATTATTATTATTATTATTTATTATAACACTCAAAGAGTACAGGCGGTTCCAACCGTTTCACAAAACAAAATGATAATAAAAGACTAAAAAGAAACAAAGAAGAAAAAAAAACATCCACTCGACAAAATGGTCATTGAGAAATATAACTTATCGTAAAAATTTATAAACACTCTATAATAAGTTGATTAAACATAAATGTGTTGATGATGTTTTACACCTTGCTTAAATTAATTTTTTTTTATGTTCCAGTTTGTGTCATTGTCCTAACCATTCTGAGCGTGAAGACAGTTAACAGCGACGTTCACATCCCATCAACGCGACTGCGGCTTAGTAGCGGGCTTTCGAGACAGATTCCTAAATCGTTGCGGAGTGGAATTATCCATGGATCCCCTGTGCATCCAGCAGCAGGAAAACCACAATCTTTTTGGTCGTCATTATTTGGAAAAAGCAGAAAAGGCAGTGGACTGTCATCGGCACATTTGGCCAACGCCGTCATCTTGGCATCGCACCGAACAAATGCTTCCGTGACACCCGCTCACGAGTCTTTGAGAGTCAAGCGAGATAATCGGGATAGTAAAGAGGACAAGAGAGACAAGAATGAAGAAAAATCTGGAGTTTTTAAAGGAGTTTCGGATGCTGATGTATTGACCACTGTCGCTTCTGTCGCCAATCAGAAATCATCGACGTTAAAATCAGTTGCCGGTCAAACTTCATCCGCAACCGCTAGATTTGGCATGACAATGTCCACCGCCAAGATGGCCGCCACTGTAGCAGACAGAAAAGAAGGAATGGCCTCTGCTTCAGGTAAGGATGGAATGATTTCTACGGCAAAGACCACTGGAAACTTTGGTCTTGATACCCTGATGTCAATCGGCACAGCTGCTCCGGAGAAGATGATCACCGGTGGAATGGCCGATGTACGAGGAGGCTCCAAAACTACGGTCCGCAGTATAGTAGGATCTTCAGAGAAATATTCTGATGTGAAACCATTGGCACCATCAATCACATCCAATATCTCTTTGATGGGCACATCTGGGAAATCGGTCAATGATGGATCATTGTCAGTTAGTGGTTCGATAACTTTAAACACTGGCACCAATAAGTCCGGTAATGTCCAATCGAATGCAAAGACAGTATCTTCTGTCACCACCAAAGAATCCACTTTGCCAGACCGGTCATGGACATCGAGTAAAGAATCCTCGAGCGTTGGGTCAAAGGACACTTCAGGATTTCTGACAACCAAAAACTTTGTTATCGAGAATAAAGATGGATCGGCAAGCGGAAGCTGGTCAACACCATCAACCACCAAGGTTCCTTTCAGCGGCAGTGGAACAACTGTGGGAACTTCTGGAACCGCTGGCTCTAGGGCCATGACCAATGCCAGCTCAATGCAAACCACTGCTAAAATGGTGGTTTCTACCAATGCCACAACGGCAGCAAGTGTGGCAATGACTCCATCATTGCGTACCAATGTGGTTGGGCAAGAAAGCAATGCAGTACCACAGACAAATACAATCACGACTAAAAGCAATGCTTTACCGCAGAGTAATACAGTCACGACTGGAAGTTACACTACATCTCAGAGTAATACAGCCACGACTAGAGGCAACGCTGCGTCACAGAGTAATACAGCAACAATTGGAAGATCTGTAACATCGCAGGTTTTTACAGCCCCAACCAGAAACATTGCTGCGTCACAAAGTAATACAGCCACGACTAGAGGCAGCACTGCATCACAAAGTAATACAGCCACGACTGGAAGTTCTGTAACATCGCAGGTTTTTACAGCCCCAACCAGAAACATTGCTGCGTCACAGAGTAATACAGCTACTACTGGAAGTTCTGTAACATCGCAGGGTAATACAGCCACGACCAGAGGCAATTCTGCGTCACAGAGTAATACAGCTACTACTGGAAGTTCTGTAACATCGCAGGGTAATACAGTCACGACCAGAGGCAATCCCGCGTCACAGAGTAATACAGCCACGACCAGAAGCAATGCTGCATCACAGAGTAATACAGCTACTACTGGAAGTTCTGTAACATCGCAGGGTAATACAGTCACGACCAGAGGCAATCCCGCGTCACAGAGTAATACAGCCACGACCAGAAGCAATGCTGCATCACAGAGTAATACAGCTACTACTGGAAGTTCTGTAACATCGCAGGGTAATACAGTCACGACCAGAGGCATTTCTGCGTCACAGAGTAATACAGCCACGACTGGAAGCTCTGTAACATCACAGGGTAATACAACCACAACCAGAAGCAATGCTGCCTCACAGAGTAATACAGCCACGACTAGAAACAGCACTGCATCGCAAAGTAATATGGCCTCGACCAGCAGTTATGCTACTACGAAGGGTAATGCAGCCACGATCAGAAGTAATACAACGACGATCGCAGGTAATGCAGGATCGCAGACAATTACAACCACGATCATATTGAATACGTTGCCGCAGACAAGCACGGTAGCTACAAGAAGTACCGTAGGGCAGCAGTCAAATACAACTACGACCAGAAATGTCCCAACCTCTAGTAATGCTGCACTACGAGGTAATACAACTACGAGCGGAAGTAATGCTATAACACCTCGGACAATTCCATCCTCCGTAATAAGTACCGCAGTACCAAATGCTACGATTACAACTACAATTGTAAGAAATACGTTACCACCGATTAATGCATCCACAACCGTTACGCCACGGATGAATTTAACAACAACAAAAAATGCAGCGACACCGCAGGCAAGTGCAACGACAATAAAAAATGGAGGGAATGTCACAAAAGGCCCAATGCCATTGCCCAACACAGGAAACACAACATCATCTGGAAATAATGGAAACTCATCTTCGAACCACACCGTGGTAAAAAGGCCTTCTACGAGCGCAAATTCCAGTCAAAATGTGACGCGGCCAAAGCCGACAATCGTTTCTTGTCCACTCGGTCAGGTGAGCATCTGATGAACATGAAAAATTCAACGTGAAACATTAAATCTCTAACGATAAATAACTTTGAAATTTCAATTTTAGGTGTTTTGCTTACATCAGTGGAGTTGCGTCGTGAGCAACGATTACTATGATCTGGAAACCATGCGGTGGAATGACTGGATCGGCGGCCACAATAATGAGGTAAAATTCTAAAAAAAACTTTTGGGAAATAGTGTCATATTTAGGCCGCTCGGAGTTAATTGTGGTTGGAAGGATACTCAGTATCTCGGGAGTGGCTTGACGAGCCGATCTGCGCAGAGGATCTCCTTCTCCACCAGATTTTGGCGTCTGAATCCTTCTGAATCCCTGATGAAGTGGGCGTCCTTAAATATGTTACATAAAATGTTATTTATTATACAAATCAAATAACTATAGCCTTATACATATGTAGATGTGCATATTGTTAGACCGAGTCCGCCCCACCGGTCCTTCACATTTCTCCCTCCTGTTTTTCCGAGTAGTGCTGTAGAATCTCACCCCTCATTGTTTGGGCTTTCTAGCTTCCAATGCCTTTGGGCCTTTAAACATTACCTAAAGTATGTTACACGTTTCAGGTTATCTGCGATCAAAGTGATGTTTGTCGGCCCTCTTTTTGTCGAAAGAAAGTTTGCAATTTAGATGAGGTTGGTTTGACATTTTTTCATTTTCATTCTACTCGGTAGACAAATATAATTCCTAAAACACAAACTCTTTTAACACCAGATTTACTCTCTCGAATCGGAAACCTGCATTAAATATTCGTCATCCGAAGACGAATATCGCACAGGTAAAATTGCAATCATCTTTTTTTTTTAACTTACACTCTCGGTAAAGGTCCATTTTCACGCAACTGATGTTTAAATCAGTACGATAATTGAAAATGTTGGGGCAAAGGCGACATTTATTTGGGGGGTCCTCACAACCGTAATCTAGTCCACTGTCTCAAAGCAGAAGTGTGGACCCTTTGGGCCCTTGGGTGAGGCCCCTAAGAATTGCTTGCTTTTTTACCCAATAGTTACGGCACTAGTGTTAATTGACTTGAACTTTGTTATTTAAAATAAAACATTGTAATTAACATTGCTTTAGAGTTTATAATTTACTTCAAAAAATCGGCGAAAATCTTAAAAATGAATCAACTTCCCTCGTTTATTTACAGAATTTCCAGAGTTTCCGCACACGACCGAGTCGCCGATCCATTATTCGAGCAACGTGTCCCACATGTGTCCCAAGGGCGAGGTGTACACCATGCCGGTGGATGTCTATTGCAGATTGGACACGGACTGTCCCCTCGAATCTAAATGCTGTTACGTCTCCGAGAGAGATAAATACAAACTACCTAGTTGCGTCTGGATCGCCGATCATTCCGGCTGTCCATCTTGTATGAGGTAAATTTTGCTAACCGAACAACTCTTAGCGGGTTAGCCAACTTCTCTGCGACTGAAAATTATTTTCCGGTTTCTTTTCAGTTATTGTTCGGCAACCGCAAAATGTCATTTGCCAACAGAACCTTGTAACAATACTTGCCTTTCTCCGTGGGTCTTTTGTAATGCCACCAACCGTTGTGTCGAAGCCGGAACAACTTGCACGACCAAGAGTAAGTTTTTAATTAGAGAATTTTAGATTTGCGAGTCAAGAAATTCCATTGTTGTAATTATTTTTGAAAAAGTTATAATTTCTGGTTAATCATCTCAGTATCAGGGGATTTCCGTTAATCGGAAAGATTCGATACAAAATACTATTTTTTAAAATGTTATTAAGTCGAGATAACTTGATATGTAGGCATACAGAAGTGGAGGGGCTCTTTGGACCTTTAATGACCAAAAATAACGATGAAATCCTGATATTTACTTTTTGAAAATCTAGATTCGAGCAACCCAGAGACCTTCCGGCCATTTGAATTGCCCAAAGAACTCTCACCCGATTTAAGAATCAAATCATTGAAACCTTTGTTAGAGGACTGTGATTCGCGTAGATTAGTTTCAGACATGTTCGAGATGGAAGGACTAGTGGATTTCCCGTTAAAAATCAAGGAAAAACGTTAGTATTCGTTACTACCAATTTTCATTTACGAGTGTGGGAGATATAAATAAAGGTATTCTTTCTTGAATTTTTAAAATAAAGTCCTTCTGAGATTCCTGCAAGAACGCTTCAGCTGGAATATCGACCACTTGGAATATTACGCCTGGATCGCCAATTTCTCCGCCTTTTTGAGCGTTAAAGAATCTTCCATCGAAATTCAATCGACCGAAACTCAAAACAAAGCCTTGCATTTCGTGCCCACCGTCCAATTCCCGTGTTTGGATGGTGTATTGCTACAAACGGCGCATCACATCAACGGAAACAATGGCGATTTGTAAGTAAAAAGAGTATAGTGGACTTCGCTTTATACGAAAATAAAAATTGTTGTCCGATCTGATAATCCGATACGATTATCGGTCACCTGATGGCGATTGACGAGAATATTCTTGTAGCTGCCCATTTATGACTGAATCTAAAATTTGCCAGGCTCTCCGTGAGTCAAATTGTTAGCTAACGGATGATTTGGAATCCAAATTGTTATCGAAATGGTCCTAACATAACGTGATCTCATTAAGCGAAGTTAACTATGGGGTGATCTATAAATTATGTCACACTTTTTTGCCTCTTTTTGAAACACCCCCTACCCCTTTGTCACAATTGTCACAAATTTTACTACACTCCACCCATAATGATGTCACAACCCATCGATTCTCTACCCCTCTCCCCCAATTATTTGTTATTCTATATTCTTTTATAATTTTATCGGGAAGAAAGTTTTAAGTCACTACAGGACCCAAATCTTTTTTCCCCAACTGCTAGTCAAAATTTCAAATGTTAAAAAAATAAAACAAAAATTTATCATTTTTGCCGTTCGAAATAAATTTTGATTGTGTGATGTCACATTACCGAACCACAACCCCACCCATTGGTCACAATTGTCACAAAAAACAACCCACCCACCCCCTAGGTGTGACATAATTTTTGAATGTCAACTATGTTTTAAGTTAATTTTAATGAATATGCGTGCAAATTGTCGTTTTAGGCGATGGAGCAGCAGCCACTGCGGGAATATGGGAATACGAATGAAGTTTCGCAATGTTGCCAGGCTTCATTGTCGGCCAAACTATTACGGAAACGTAACGCTTCGGTTGTCTCCATTGGTGGTGGATGTAAAAGGAAATAAAACATACGGAAAAACGCAGTCGATGGAAATACAAGTGGCCCCAGTGCACGATCCACCCGTCTTGAGACCGGATTTGGCAGACGTCGATGTGGAAATCCCTTTTGTGACTGCTGTTCCTCTCGCATCGGATCCTGGTCGCGACGAAGGGACTTTGGTCAAGGATTTTACGTACGCTTATTTCAATAATCCGGATGGAGAGGATTTGGGAATGGCCGTCATTGCAGCACAGGACAGCGAATTAGGCAAGTTCTTATGCCTTTGTGATTTATGATTATTTATCGAATAAATATTAATTGATTTTTATATTAATACTTCTTTCGAACTAGGTTTTTGGGAATTCAAACTTTCGGACAGTGAAGCATGGACCAACATAACGGATGTTGATCCATCGTGTTCAACCTTCCAGAGGTTGGGCATTGCCGACATCCACCAGGGCGCCGTGTTTTTGGATGGTGCCGCACCGCCGGATCCACTCGAGGAGAAACCTCGATCCCGCAGATCTCTCATCTTTTTCAATGAAACCGTCGATGCCACTTCTCCACCTAAAGTGTCGAAGGAACATCCGCTCATCAAGAAAACGCAACTTGAATTTCGAGCGTTTTACAGTAAAGACTTCAAATCTTTAGCTGAATTCAAATCTCCCGAGGAACAGGAAACTGACTCCGATTTCGAAGAGCAGTACAACATCACCAAAATCAGCGAGTTAAGTTTGAAAAACCCTTGGCGACAAAGACACCAGTTTCCATCAGTGCCTCTGGAATGTCCAGCGCAACCAGCACTCGATGATGTTCCTGTCACCGCAAAGGTGAACTCGACCGCGTCGACATATCCACAAACAACAACTGTCACTTTTAAGCCTGCGGTCGATTTCTCTAAAATGCCAGATCGTTTACCAACAGCATCTCCGCTGACACTAACCACGACCAGCAAGTCTGGAATGACCACAACCGTCGTCTTGAGCAGTTCGTCGGTTGCCGCATGGAACTCTGTAGCATCTGCATCTGGATTCGCTGGAGTTGGTTCCACTATGCCGAGCTCTCAACCCGCTTCTACAAATTCCATAAACTCCGCCATCACCAATTCTGGGAGTTCTTTGACAACGAAGATGGAAGGTTCTGCATCTACGATAATTTTTGCTGGCGCAACTAAGGCTTCCGGGGCTCAGTATGCAACCACCAGCAGCGCGACCGGTTCTGGAACCGGTTCTGGAACTGCTACTACAACATCATCCAAGTCTATCGCATCAGCGGCTACAAATACTGCTACAAAATTGGCGAATTCCGCTGCTACAGCCACATTACCGGCTGCCGTTACTAAACCTACAATTTCTGGCACAACTTATGCGCCAAATTCCTCTTCTACTTCTAATTCTGTGTCTACTTCCAAATCTGCAAATGTACCGTCGACCACTAAGTTAGAAAGTTCAAAGTCAACGTCTTCTGCTATTATGAATTCAGGAACTACGGCCACAACGGCGAAATCTGCATATTCCACATCTTCGAACGCAGCCACTTCTACCTCTACCAAGTCATCTAATTCTGCGACAGTCCCATTGGTGCATTTTTCTACCACGAATTCGGCATATTCAGCTACTTCCTCAAAATCATCAACTTCTGATACTTCAAATTCTGCGTATTCTGTAAAAAACTCGACTTCCTTTACGCAGTCAACTCCGACTACGTCAGCAACTTCTAGAGGAGCAACAACCGCAGCAACACATCCATCAAATGCGGCATTTGTAACCACTGCTAAAATATTGGGTTCTGGAACCCCTGCTTCGTCGTCTGCTTCAACGGCAGCCATGCCACCGAAAACTTCTTTCTGGCCGGACAAGGATTGCGTCATCGCCAAAGAGATAAAGCTGACCACCCAGGTTTTATTTTTGCCTCCAACCGCTAGGCTGCGGTTCGTACGGCGAAATTCTACTTCGGTGCGTTGGTGGTCCATACTGAACGCCATGATGGGATCGAAATTTGCGTTTCTGGCTTGGGACGGTTCGGACAGGAGGAAAGCGGGTAGCCGACAACAGGTGACAACCACGCTTTGCACCATGCAGAACGAGGTGAGACATTTACTTAGATATGGAAGTTTAAAACTGTTGGTTCTGTCTAACATCTTGTTTTGTTTTTCCTAGGATTGTTCACCTGATGCGGATATGTCTACGTCTAGTCACGTTGTGGTTATCCGGCGTAGGCCTCTCGATTGTCCATCTCAGTCCTCGTTGATGTCGAGCCGAGTGCCAGATAAATGCGGCGTATGCGGTGGGAATGGACAGACTTGTTTAGACTGCAGCGGGAATGTGGACGGTGGTGCGTATAGATAATCTTGTCTCGTGGAACTGTGCCGTTTGTTCCTCTTATGTTTTCAACCATGTTCTCGTAGATGCGGTGATGGACTGTTCCACCTGCGTCGGTGAAAATACCGGAAAGCCATTGTACGGTGGACGGGACTGTAACTTTCAGTGTAGCAAAACGAGTACTGAAAAGTTTGGCATGAACTGTTTCGTGTAAGTATTCTCATCAAAAAGCAATTTTTGATGACAAAGTTTATCAGTCGGATATAACCACAAATGTTTATTATAACTGTGGAACCTTGATTATCAGAATTAATGTAGACCGCGCCTGTCCCGGATAATCGAAAACTTTGATAATCCAGATGGACACAATACCGCAAATACATTTTGCATATTCAAAATAAATTATGCTAACATTTCAGGTTTTTTGTAAAGAATTACGACGCGTATATTTTGTATTAGGCCCGGCTCGGATAATACGGACATTTAAATAATCGGGGTTCTAATGTAATTGTACCGCGTGTTATCATCTGATACAATATTTGTTTATATCACAGAAGCGGGGAAGAAAATTTTAAACGCTGCGATAAGTCGTCTAATGCATCAAAGATAGATGAGTAAGTTTTAAAAATGTCTTTGATGGTGTTATTGTAGAAATTCTTGTGTCTTATTGATGAATATTAATTATTGTGTTTTGATAAATGATGATGATGCTGTGTTATTATAGCTTTCATAGTATCCAAAGGCCCAAATCTTACTCGATTCATAGTCACAATTTTAGATTTACGATGGCAGTCTGTATTTACTTTTGATTTTTTTTCACCGGTTGTTTTTCAGATGCGGTCAGTGTACCGTAGCGATACACAACTCCACGAAGACGGATGCGGAATCCTCCCTTTGTGGACATTGC
Source organism: Julus scanicus (assembly GCA_034698625.1). Lineage (NCBI taxonomy): Eukaryota > Metazoa > Arthropoda > Diplopoda > Julida > Julidae > Julus > Julus scanicus. The sequence goes on along the minus strand of JAQGBW010000725.1, from coordinate 5,276 downwards.
GCAGATCAACACGAGACCACGTGGTTGAAAGAACATTATTTCGCATACTTTAATTGCAATCATACTTGGAAGAGGGATTCAATGTTGGAAGCTGTCGCATTCGGTCCACACCCACATTTGAGTGAGTATAGTGTTCACGAGACGTGTTAAATGAGGTTGTGCCAATTCCAATGTGAGAAAAACCCAATCCTTTATTAAACCATTTCAGGATGGGATATGAGTCCCGAATTTGGACAGGCAGTGTACGCAGACCTTGCTGCTTTTTCCGGCCCCGTATTTCTGTTGCACGCCTACGGACCATCGTGGTCTTACAAAAACGATGTGTTCGAAAGCGCCGTTTGCGACTTGGTGAACTTTTCCGGGGTCGTGATCGCATCTTTGAGGTCTACGCTGTTCACGGACAGACTCCAGATCGAGCTGAAGTCTGTCGAACTTGGAGACTATCGAATCGCCTGCCGAATGATGACTCCGAGTAAAAATTATCACTCGCTGACCCCTTTTTCCAAGCTGACTGTGGTAGACAGCCGACGGGTCTGGATCCAGAGTAGCAAACCTTCGACAATCAAGGCTAAACAAAACACGACGGTATTTCGAAGAGTGAAATTTGTTTTAGAGAACTTTGTCGACAAGTTTTATTGGCGCTTAACCGTATTTTTGTTATTCATAGCTCACAATTCTTGGCGAGGGCTTTGTGAATAGCACGGACTTAACCTGCTTCATCTGTACTCATCCTTCAAAAGTGGCCAAAGTTCTGTCCAAGGCAAAGTTTGTAAGCGATGGAATAGTGAACTGCAGTATCGGCAGCGGAACGCTGACAAGTTCCACTACCATTGATGTCGGAGTGGCGCTATCGTCTTTGGCTTTGCACCAGTTTAATGCGTAGGATAAATATTCTGATTAATTCTCAAATTGTTGAATTTCAAAAATTATGCTTGTTTTCTTTAAAATGTTAATGAAAATAAGCCAGAAATTTCTTACTTAAACAAATGTTGGAATCTGTTAAAAATGTAGAAAGACATTGATTATCCTCGGTTAATGTGGACCGACTCGAGTCAACCTCAGATAATACGAAATCTTAATTATTCAACTAATTATTTTTGTATTTATTTAGAGGACGATTTCCGTTATTATCCTCTACAACAGTTGAAGTTCAAGTTGACGAGCCAATTCACCTATTGAGTGTTCACATCTCAAACGATTGGCGAGCCGTCATTGCTAAGTTTGACTGTAACGTGCAGTTTGAAAACTGTGATAAGATCTTTTCCAACATGCCGGAAATGTTTGGAAAGGGTAAGCTTCATTTTCATCACCGTTCAACCTCGATTATCCGAGTTAACGTGGACAGAGTATTCCACCGATAACCAAAAATTTGGATAATACGGATGGCATCAGCCATTTTGCATTCAAAATAAATTATACTAATATTTCCCTAATTTGTATGATATTTTATACAATTCAATGTGTATCTTTTATGCAATTTTGCAGATATTTCATGCAAATCAAAAGAAGATACAATCAGCATCTATTTTGCAGCAAATCTGGAAGGCCTCGTGGGCAAGAAACTCCTCACATCAAAAACAAGTGATATTAGTTGCCTATTTGCATCGAAACCTGTCTCTGGAGTAATTTCTGATGCAGTCATACAGAAACCCTTACATGAGGTGAGAATATCGTGAATTTCATGAATATTTTGAAAACGTAGACAAACCTAATTTTTATTTTTGATTTAGATTCCATTGAGCTTTGAACTGACTGGCCCGAAACAAGTTTGCTCGGGAAATACAACATATCAAGTTGTTGGTCTCTCTGGCACTGGAGGAAAGCCTGTTATCACTCGTTGGAAAATCATCACCACCGGCACAAATAATTCAGGTTTTTGTTCGACAAACGATTTTTAGGCTTTTGGCAATTAGCACATTTACCCTCGTAATTCAATATTTTGAATAACTCATTTAGCCGCTGGGAAAGGAAATGAGTTGCTGGACAATTCAAAATTTCCTCGTTCTGCTTTAAATGCAACGATTCAATCAAAAATAGTAAGTATTAATCTTTAAACCTTTTGATTATTTTTTAGATAAATTTTTTACAATGTATTTAAATATTTCAGCTGAGCGATGGACTGAGATACATCGTCGAAGTAAGCGTTACCAACTTCTTAAAACGCGAGTCGACTCGTACCATGGAGTTCACTTTCTCTTCTAAGTGCGAAGCCGCTTTGACCATTGTCGGTCCTACCATCGTGAATCCGAATTACGACGTTTTCCTGACGGCCCGAGTAACCCTAAATTCTGCGTATTCTAATGCAGTGGCGCAACCGCAACTCACTGTAAGTATTTGGCTTCGAATTTTCAGTAAGTATGCGGAGAAAGTTTTTAGGAAAATGTTTCATAAATCCTAACGCAACGGGGAATTCCATATTTTGTGTTATGAATTGTGGACTCTGTCGAATTAACTCGGATTACCGTGTTTTCTGTATAGTTCTATTGGGAAATCAGCGGAAGTCCACTTAACATCAACAATGTCAGAGGCAGCACGCTGATGATCGAGAAAGGAAGCCTAGAAGGTGGACTGATGTACATCGTTCAGTGCTTGGGTATGAAGATTTACTCAATTTGAAGATTTTTATTCTAGGTTTCGCGGTCATCGTAACTCGCCACTGTCTTTTTAAACACTTTTCTAGTAATATTAAATGGCGATCCGACTAAAACCGCATTGGGCACCTTCAATTTATCGACCAGCATCGGAGATCCAGTAGCTCTAACATCGTTTACCTTCCTCGATGTTCCAGTCACCAAAGGATTCCTGCTTAACGGAGAACTTTCTCACGATCCTTACAAACCAACTAAGACACTCAGGGTAATTATTACAAAAACGAGTTGCAACGTGGCGTTTCTACCTGAATGCCTAAGGAGTGATCACATAAATTGTCACACTGTTTTGCCTCTTTTTAAACACCCGCCCCCCCCCCTACCCCTTTGTCACAATTGTCAAAAATGTTACTATACGTACCCCATCCATGATGATGTCACAACCCGTCGATTACCCCCTCCCCCAATTATTTTTTAATAATTCTATATTCTTTTATAATTTCATTTGTTAAAATACTTATAAATATTAAAAAACTTAATTTTAAACAGGATCAAAATCTTTTTTCCCGACTGCTATTCAAAATTTCAAATGTTAACACAACCCGTCGATTATCCTTCCCCCCCTCCCCCTCCTTTCCCTTCAAATATTTTTAAAGAATTCTTAAAGTCACTACAGGACCCAAATCTTTTTTCCCCAACTGATATTCAAAATTTCAAAATTTTTTAACGTTTGAAATAAATTTTGATTGTGTGATGTCACATTACCGAACCACCCCCCACCCCTTGGTCCACAATTGTCACAAAAACAAACAACCCACCCACCCCCCTAGGTGTGACATAAATTTTGAATGGCCCCTAATATTTTTGGTCACCCTTATGAATAAATATTTCAGTTTTTATGGAGTTGTTCTTCGGAAAGAGACGGTACGTGCTATCATGTAACAAACACTAGAGTGCGACGCTTGGAGCACCTACTCAACTCCACCATCCATGAGCCAGCCCTCGAAGTAGATGGACACCTACTAGCTGTTGGAAAGTAAGCAGAACTACGTTTAATAAATACTACCAATTTTCAAAATTTGCCAATCATTCCTGTTTTTCTGCTCTTCTTTAATAAAGGTACAATTTCACGCTGACAGTTTTGACTTCAGATGGTAGACAGGCAAAGACATCTGTGTTGGTCAAGATTATTCCTCACAGAAATGCACCCACGATTTCCATCGCCCAGGGCAACGACTTTGCAGTGCGCCCCGGTACTGAAATCACGCTGCGTTCCTTCGTGTCGGCACCCTCTGGAACCGTGCTCCTCTGGCAGTGCATGACCGCCCGAGGTAATTCTTACTTCGATCTGTCTACGAGTCCTTCGTCGGGGTCGTACCATCTGATTGATTCCGACGTGGCGGATATGCCGTTCACGGCAACGTTGAGGTCTTCTATCGAGCCGGCTGACCCCTCGTGGACTCGATTGATGCCGGATTCTCAATACATGTTTACGCTGACTGCGAGCCATCCCCTCGAGGGCACAACAAGGGCTTACATCACCTTGAGGACAGTTTCTTCACCAGCCGTTAGATCTGTTGAGGTAGAGGGCAGAATAACATTTTTTTTAAACTGATTTTTTTACACAGATTCTTGAAAAAGATCTAGTTACGAGATGTTGTGTACGTTGCAAATTTAAAGGTCCTTCCTGCTTCGGGCATGGCTATTTTCACTACGTTTTCTGTCAACATATCTGATTTCTGGTTGGATAAGAGCGTAGCGCTTCTCCAAGTCGGCTTTAGGGAAGAGTCGCAGAATGACACATCAGCTAGATTTCTGCGCCGAGTCTACCGTGCAATTTCACATATCGAAATTCGTTTGCCAGCAAGTACGTGTACATTTGAATTTAAGTTTATGGAAATTAAGTTCGGTTTGTTCTCGTATTTGCCATTGATTTTTCTTCCGTGGTCCGTTTAGCTTCTTTGACGCCTTCCAAGCTCGTTGTGGTCGTTAAAGCATGCAGCTCGGAAGAAGTTTGTTCCTTGTCCAAATCGGTATCGGTCGATGTAAAAATGCCAGACTTGCCGACGAAGAACCACTTGAATGACATCTTGAGCACGGTCACCGATATTGTCAGTCAAGGTAATTAAATTCAAATGCATGTTATTGTGAAGTTATCAGATCAGATAATTCAGCTATTTTGTGATAAATGGCTATTGGTTATGCTATTTGCATTTTAACGGGAAATCCGGGTGCGATATTCCAGAGTCGGTCAGCTATTTTGACTGTGGTTTTCTGTGTTGTTAACCCTGGTGAAAAAAACAATAGAAACCAATAGAGATTTCTGTTGTTATTTGGCCACTTTATTGATTTTAATTGTTTTGTATGGCTCCTGTATTGACTTCTATATTGGCTTCTATTGACTTCCATGGTTTAGCTGTATTGACTGAAGAACAATAGAAAACAATAGAAAACCATAGAAAACAATTGAAACCAATAGAAATCTCTATAGTCTTTTTCTCTTGTTATTTGGCCACTTAATTGATTTAAATTGTTTTGTATGGTTCCTGTATTGACTTCTATTGGCTTCTATGGTTCCTGTATTCTATTAAATTGGCTTCTATTGACTTCCATGGTTTAGCTGTATTGACTGAACAATAGAAAACAATTGAAACCAATATAAATTTTCTATTGATACCAATAGAAAAC